>WAAB01005296.1:4131-74849 GCA_013389865.1 Piaya cayana
TTCTGATACACATTGTCTCTGAAGAATAGGACTTGTTATATTTTTTCACATAGAGAAATTTATCTTAAGCTTTGTATATCATATGAATAAGATGGGTCCTAATCTAAACCGGTTTCTCTGTTTACAAACATGAGCTGAAAAGCTTTGCACTATAAACATGAGCTGAAAAGCTTTGCACTATAAACTGCCCATTAGTCTGTAAAAAAAAAACCAAACAAAAATTGCAATCTGATATGCACCAATATTTTAACAGAATAAGATCAACAAGTGGTAGAATTCAATGCAGCCTTTATATTATTCTTCCTCCTTTTCAAGCTTCCATAATGTAGCTCCTATTATGAGGTTTTATAATTCTTATTTCTTCAAGAGTGACAGAAATAGTTTTTCAAGATGTATAAACAAAGCTTGAATAGATAAAAGCTCAAAAACCTGTTCATTTACTCTTACATGCATTTGTAATATATAGGAGAAAAACATGAAGGAAAAAAAATGCGTTGCTCTCAGACCAGCAAGAAATTTCAGAGAGGTAAAACTGTGCTTTTAGGGATGCACACTTCATAATTAGATGGTCATTCTTTAGGAACACTCTTCTATTGGTCAAACTTGCTCTCTAAGGTTGTGGAGAGGTTATCTATACCCCAAAGATGCATTGCAAGAACTTTTACAGTGAAGCAAACATAATCAAACTTTACACTTGCTTTTACCTAACACTTGGCAAAGAAGTGCTGCCAGGAGGTCAAGGGACACAATTCCACCTCTCTACTCCTCTAGTGCAATCACATCTGGAACACTGGATCTAGCCCTGGAGTCTTCAGCACAAGAAAGACATAGAACTGTTGGACCAGGTTCAGAGGAGGGACACTAAAATGATCAAAGGCCTGAAACAGCTCACTTATGAAAAGGCACTGAGAGAGTTGGGGTTGTTAAGCTTGGAGAACAGAAGACTCTGGGAAGACCTTTTTGCAGCCTTTCAGTACCTGAAGGGGACTTATAAGACAGATGGGNACATAGAACTGTTGGACCAGGTTCAGAGGAGGGACACTAAAATGATCAAAGGCCTGAAACAGCTCACTTATGAAAAGGCACTGAGAGAGTTGGGGTTGTTAAGCTTGGAGAACAGAAGACTCTGGGAAGACCTTTTTGCAGCCTTTCAGTACCTGAAGGGGACTTATAAGACAGATGGGGGAAAACTATTTTAGCAGGGCCTATAGCAAGAGGACAAGGGGTGATGCTTTTAAATTAAAAAAGAAGATGTATAGACTAGACATTAGCAAGAAATTCTGTCATGGTCAGAGCAATCCACAACACACAGAAGTTGTGGGCCAAAAGACCATTTATACCCCTTCACCAGCTGCGTGTCCATGCATGATTGGCTAAAGACCAACAGTTCATAATTGGGTTTTCCTTCTCAGCTGTAACTTCATAATTGGGTGATTCCACCTGGGGCCTGGCAGCTTCCTAATCTTGTTTACTCAGGCATCTAGTCAAGGTCAATGTTTAAGTTCACACACTCTAATTCCTAAGACCAGCCAAGGTTTCCCACAATTCCTCCTTTTTGTATTTATGCTACAAAAGTTGCCTATGCCTCCTGCTCCAGGGCCCTTGCAACACAAGACATGGTAATGTTAATAACAAACAGAACAACAAACAAAATCAACATTCTAGATCTTACCAAAGATATCAACTACCTTGACAGTACCCATACTTTAAGCAAGCTATTCAACTAATACCACCCATCAACTCCTTATCCAATACAACACATTCCCTAAAAGCCTTCCAATTCATGTCCTTAAACTAATAACAAGAATCTATTACGATTCTATTTTGTCATACATCATACCTAGCACTATCAACATCAGTTAACAAACCACTCAGTGAAATCAATGTAGCATTGGTTTGCTTACGTAGCCAACATTCCAAGTTCATTAGTTTTTTAAGGTGGTCACCATAGCAACCCCAGGTGCCAATACTGAGGCTGCTATAATTTTTTTGTAATAAGGTTGGATGTTGGTGACATAAGGTCCCCAAAGCTACATGGCTCATCTTTAAGTTTCAAAAGAATTCCAACCCCAACAATGTTCTATACCCACAAACTAGAAAGATCCCTACAAGCAAAACCAACTTAGAACAGAAAAGAGCGTGATATAGTAGAGGAGGTCTATCTGCTTCAGTTGTGGGACCATTCATTCTTCACTTGCGTGGACCATCCACAACAGGCTGAATGCAGTGAACAGGAACCTACTGAGGGGCACTATCCTGACAAATTTATGCAATTGGTATCAGATGGCAATGATCCTGGATTGCCTGGAAGCTCTACAGGTATTCTAATAGTTTTACCGCTGGCCATGAAAGAGTGTCTTGTGCACATCCCATCATCAGAATCATCCCAAAGCTTCCCTCTCCTCCATGGGTCATGAATTCTAGGGTGTGCTGTGGAATCTAGCCTATATCCTGGAATCGGTTCCTCTGCAAGGAGCAACATGGCAGGTGCAAAATGATGTACGGCATCAGGAGCAGGAGCGATGCCCTCTGCCTAGTCCTGCTGCAGCTTAAAACCATTCAGGGTCTCATAAAGACACCATATTGGTAAAAGTGCTGCTGCATCTTTATCCCGCCACATAGCAGAGTCAAACAGTTTTATCACCCATCTCCTTTCAGATAGTAACGTTAAAGGTTACGGTAGTTGCTTCATATCCCTGTTCTTTACTCCATAGGAGCATTTTTTGCAAGTCCGAGTCTTCTAACTTAACTCCCTGGTTTTGCAAGATCGTTTTCCACATGGAAACAATCATTGTCTCCTCCTTACTTAAGGAAGTACCCATATTTCCCAGCAGCTCATCTCAATTCAGGTACTTTCTGCTCTGAACAGCTCTGGAGACTCTCTCCCCCACTGGTCAGCTGGCAGTGTTGGAAACTTTCCTCCTTCGCCGCTCAGCTTGCAGCTCTGCAGCCCCACTCCTCCACCACACAGCTTTTCTGGGTACTCATGGCTCTGCAGACCTGTTGTCCAAGTCCTCACAGGTCACCATGCCACAATCACAGCAGGGTCACCAGATATCACAATCAGGGCAACCCACAACACACAGAAGTTGTGGGCCAAAAGACCATTTATACCCCTTCACCAGCTGCGTGTCCATGCATGATTGGCTAAAGACCAATAGTTCATAATTGGATGACTCCTTCCAGCTCTGTCTTCATAACTGGGTGTTCCGTCTCAGCTGTAACTTCATAATTGGGTGATTCCACCTGGGGCCTGGCAGTTTCCTAATCTTGTTTACTCAGGCATCTAGCCAAGGCCAATGTTTAAGTTCACACACTCTAACTCCTAAGACCAGCCGAGTTTTGCCACAAAATTCTTTTGGCTGGGAGTGGTGAAACACTGGAAGAGGTTGCCCAGAGAGGTGATAGATTCCCCATCCCTGGAAACATTTAAGATTAGATTGGATGGGTCTCTCAGCAATTTGATCTAGTCAAAGATATCACTATTCACCACAAGAGTAGGATTAAAGGACCTTCATGGTCCCATTCAATTCAAACTATTCTATGAAGAAACATCTCTAGAGTCCTCCACTTCTTTCCCTCAAATGAAGAACCTCCTACATTACACCTTTCAAGCTCTCAGGAGCAAAAGGTAATTCAAGGCTTTGGTGTCCACCAAACTTGCAGACAACACAATGAACAGCTGGAGGCCATTTGCTTAGTTTCCCTAAATTTGCCTTTCAACAATGAAGTGGGGAAAAAAAAAATTGAATTATTTTGTAAATGAAGTATGTCAAATGAAGACAAATCACGGTTTAAAATATATTATTAACAAGTTTTGATTTATTAAGATGCTAATTTAAGTGTAGTGATGTATCTATACACTTGAACTCTTACATCAAAGAAACAGCAGCTTGAACTTTTCAAATTCTTTAGAAAAGTTTAATAGTTCCTCACATTACAGGAAGAAAAAAAACTACTGCCTTTTCCTAAGCTACTAAGCTGTTTTTTCTGTGTTGCTAATCAAGGTGTTTACTCTCACCCCTTGTATTGCCTTTGTAACCAGCTCTGCTAAGGATCAAGGATTTTCAGCTTTTTAGTGCATTTTCTCTCTTACTCACACCTTGGCACATTTTAACTCTGGCATTTAACTTAAATATACATTAAGAGACCTTTCATTTGATTGCAGAATGGTCTGAGTAATGGCTCCAAAGTTCCCAAAAGGTTACAGATATGTGACTATTAAGGTCCTCTGTTCTAATATGCAGCTCCATTGAAGAACCAGTTAAGCTGATGTTTCAGAATTAAGCACACACTAACATGAGAGATTTAGGTAAATGGTTAAACGTTTCCCTGAACTGAGATCTAACTGTGCAGAAAACATTCAGGAAAGCAGTGAACCTGCATGGACTGCATAGTGGTATAAAATTATTCATTATTATGCTGATGTGAGAGGAAAACTACTGCAGCCAAAGAAGAACGTGTGAACAGCACTTTCTGATATGAAACATGATAATGAATAACTCCATATTGAGAATCATTCATTACTAATATTATTACAGTAATTCCTTTTATGACTTTCATATTATTATATCTCCAGGAAATTGAACTACAGTTATTTTAGCAGTCAATACTTGACTCAATCCAGAGAGGGAAAGGGTTAAAAAGCTTTTACTTTAACGAGTACCTTTTATAGCACAGAAGAAAAAAATTCTTACCAGGATTACCATTTTAGATGCTTCTCTGGTCCATTAGAAGGTCATGACATCACCATGACTATCCCCATGCTAAGCAAGATAAAAAACTACCTGAGCCTTTATCAATACACTACCATTGATCTTAACAGAAATTTGAACATAGGTGGCAGCACGTAATTCCTATGTGTTCAAACATTTAAGCTTTATTCATTTCACCTGCATAATTTTCTTGCTTTTATGTGCTGAGACGATGCTCTTAATTAAAAACTGAGGTAGCAAGAGACTAAATTGTCTCCACTGGTTAGTATCAGTCATATACATGTGTTCTATATAAAAACAGTCTGTTCAAATGTGTGGGTTTATAACACACATATCTAGATATGCAATATCTACTCTTACTAACACATCACAAATGAGTAAACTTGCATTAAGGCTAACTGAAACCTGTTCCTCCTTTCAAAATAAATTATTTTAAACTTATAAACCTGAAACACAGAGATAATTTTCAAGTGCAGCATAATAGAAAACTTCTTAATATGTTGAGTTTGACTGGCTAAACATTGTTTCACTCATTTCTATACTCTTAAAATTAGATTTGGCTGCTGAACATTATTATTTAAATTCTTCAATGCAGCTAAAACTGAAGGATATCCATACTGCTTCCTAACACTACAAAACCAGCTCCTATTCACAATTTTTTTTCAGGTGTAGTGGCAGCAAGATCAATTAGCTGAAGTACATCCACTTAGCAAGCTGAGTTCTTCCATCAACCAACACAGAAGATCACCTTGACTTGATCAAATAACTTAAAAAATAAATTAAATCTGATGTAAAACTCTGAGATTTTTCCAAGAAGTAATTATTATATTCAATAATAGCAGAATGAATACATATTCTGAAAAAAAAATCCTTTTTTTGTCACTCCACACTGATTTTTATGCTTGAGAAATATGAAATCTGCATTTATTGTACAAACAAGCTTCAGAGTGTCATGGCATATGTTGAGGGGATTTATTGGCTCAGTCACTTTCTGCGCTCTACATTTTCTTCTGCCTTTGTTAGGTATAAGATAAACATGACTTCTGCATGTTAAACATGGGCAATGCATGTTATACATTAGACTTGTTTCTATTTTAACAATGGTAAACTACACACTACAAAAGAGAAGACTAGAAACAATCATTATTGAGTCATTATGTTCTTTTATGAATACAGCAGAGAAAAGGGACGATTAAGTTAACGTGAGAGCTTGCAATTTACATCAGTCACATATGATCTGTAGACAAAAATGTCCAGCCCACAAAAGCTACTAGAGCAGTTTTCATCTTCTGTTGCAGTGAGGCAAAACAAGGAACAACTCCCTGGTTTCAGCATCTAAATACATGGGATGAATAGGACAAACTCGGAACTATTAACTCTAATATTCAGATCATTTTGATATCAAGCAGACTGCTTGGATAGATGAACTCCAGCTAAGTAGAATAGCATTGGCTATGTGCAAAAGTAATACAGGAGAAACCTAAATTAGTGACAGAAGCAGGGTCTTGGTAGAAGGAGCACATCGCCATTTACAAATGAAATGGTTCACCAAATGACACAGCCAAGCTGTATATTCAATAAGATCAGACTGTTTAAATATATGCTTACTCTATGTATGAAAATAAATGTTTCTGATAAAGATACAGATTTAGGCACACACTCACAAATACATGCATGGTATATAAACCTTACATCTAAAATTTTGTACTCAGAAGCTTAAATTCTACATTAATTGTCTAGGCTAGCAAAATTTCTCTTTTTAAGGACAGCTAATGCCAGCCCATTTCAGTATAATATAAATAAGCATGCATATAGCCAACCACTTTGATAGAAGAGAGTCTTAATGACAACAGGAAAACAAGAGGAAAACAGGTATTATTCAAATACTTGTTGATAGGATTCAAGAGTGCTCAAGGCCATCTGATGCCTAGGGCCACAGGAGTAATCAGTAGAGAGTTAACCTAGCTAATTGTCTCCCTTGATTGTGATAGTTCTGATCAGAATAACCAGCTTTCTGCAGCCCTTAGGCAAAAAAGCCAACCAAGGGCTTTTTTTCTTGTTTGTTTGATAATGATGCAGTGCAGAATGAAAGCCAGACCACATAATTAAACCACTCTTCCAAATATTAAAGGGGTTCCTATTCAAACAAAGCTAATAATTCCCCTAGTAATTAGCTGAAACATTCTGTCATTTTGAGATTCCATTCATACAGACTAAAAAATGCTGATCCCAGTTTTTTCTTGAATACAGACAGCCAGTCACACTTTGTGACTGAGAAACAAGAGTTGTGAAAGACTCGTCCCTGGATCAGCAAAAGGTTATCTAATGCTAAATTTGAACTATTAAGAGCTGGTGATATATGACACCAATTAATTTGAATTCTTTTTTAGTGGTATTTTGACTGCTTGCATCTAAATACATCCACCCACAATAAAACTTCCATTTTCCTTTGTGTAACTGACTACATCATTTCTCTCAGGTCTTCTTCAGTACATGATTTGCATTCCAAGTCACAAGGAGAACTTTAAGCCAGACATATTCCAAACAGACTTATTATGTTTTCTTGGTACTGCTGCCTTCTGTATTCTGTGACTTTTCATTTCTGACTACAATAACGTCATCTTTCCATTAGTTGTTTGCTGTTGTAAAAAAAAAATATATTCTTTTGAATTCAGAATAATATGAACTGATACTTACATTCCCAGGTTAATAATTTCAAGTACATCTTGCCACTATTTTTGCCCCATGGTAGACTAGCTGATTTAGTATCTTCCAAAACCACAAAAACAATACCACGGACACAAAGCTTAAAAGCAAGGTAACAAAGAAGCTTGAGAAAGTTTTTCAAAACTGTCTAGTTACCACGCACACATAAGTAAGGGCTTAAGAACAGCCTTCGGTGCTTAGGTTATGGAAGGAGATCTAGGTATCCTTCCACACAGCTTACTGAAAAAGCAGATGAAAAATATGTCTTCAAAATAATTATTTACGATTATACCAGCCATTTCATAAATGAAAGTGAGGTCTCAAACAACTGATCTTTCACATCCTCCCTCTAAGATGTCCACATTAATAAAATTAAATACCTCACTGACAACACGGCATAAATGCTTGAACAGCAAAAAACATTAAAATCAACAGTCACTAAGTACACTTGACACCTGAAGGTAATTACATGTATGGGAATCCTGACAGGAGTGATTTCTCCTGTGTCCATTTTGAGCTATTTGTCTTCCAGAAAGTTCACCGAAAGAATGTGTCAAACTGTCTATTAAAGGGACAACCAAAATATGCAATAAGCACATCCATATTTTAGCCTCTGACCCTTGAAAGCTGGCACATTTTTCACATTCACCTTGTCAGGATAAGCAAGAATCAGCTAGCTATGTGTATCTGTGCTCAGACCTGCTCACACTGCTAATGGGTCTTGTCTGGAGAGAGCTGTGCAGAACCCTTGCATTTATAGCTGCCAAAAAGTCATTTTGTGTTGCCAAAGTCATTTAAGCAAAGAAGGAATGAGTAAATGTGTGAAAGAGCTTACTGCAGACCTAGCTTATAGACCCTCTACGTGTCAGGAGACTATATGTTTTTACCTGAACAGAAATTATCTTCAAACAATAAGTTCTCATGTTCTCTGTCCTCAGAATGCTGTGGAAGTACTGAAAGAGAAAATACTTTTTTCCCCAACCTCAACTCCATTTAAACAAATGTTGACTGACAAAAGATCAGCTGTCTCTCTTCAACATTGTAGCTGGTGCTCAGAATATTCCATAAACACAAAACTTCTCAAATGGCTCAGTGTGAGTTGCTTGTTTCAACAAGACTGACAATGAATTGTAAAACCAGCATTTTGGTTCAGTTAACAATGGCATCGCAGCTCCCATAACAGATGATCACAGTGACTTACTGAAGCATCATGTCTGATTTTGAGTCTTCAGTATGTAGATTTCACCCACATGATTTTGTTCTGCTGGCAGGACTTTCAGTCCATTTTTAATACACTTTTTAAATAAATATGTACCTCCTGTACCTCACTTTGGTAAACATACATATATTTCTCCAACTACTTCTCTGTAAGGCATTCAACGACACTGTAATCAGAAAAAATAGTTAACTAAATCAGCTTTTGATTGCACACATTATTTTCATTTATTAATTTTGTTGATGCCTGCTGGTTTGCACTGATGTGATTGATAGCAGTAAAGGTCACTGTTTATTTTCCTATGAAGCCTATCCACTACCAGAACCTAAGCCAGTGTAGGATCTTGCTCCTCTGATTATCACCGTGTTCCCAGCCTCCACAGAGATGCTGGTGGACCTCTTGCACCAAAATGTTTGCAGCTCTCTCATCAGCTCCACAAACTGGTCTCTGAGCTAAAGGTTTCCCCTATCCCACACAGGCAACATATAGTAGCAGGAGTACACAACACCACTATAGGCAGAAGAGCCAACTGCTCTCAGAATTGCCATATAGCCAAGAAGGGTTTCTCTGAACAAGCAGAGCATGAAGTTGCAGTACTTTCAAGGTTTGTAACAGCAGCAGCATGCAATCAATGTCTGCTTCAGCTAAACGACATGTCCTGCACCTTACAGTACCCATTAAGAATGCAGAAAATCTAAGCATCCTCTTGAAGCAAGTAGTAAAAATCTCACTGTAAACAAATATTCTAATGAGCTTAACCAAATCACTGATGACCTAAAAGCAGTCTCCTAGGAGAGTCAGTACAGTGCCTTCATTAAAACTTCAGAAAATAGCTTGGGTTTTTTACCCCGTAAATCAGAAAGCCTAAGATTTACATCACTGATAAACGTTCTGCAGACTCAGTTTGCATTGTGCTGGCAGGGTTACATTCAGTACCTACAAAACTGCTCTCATTTTTGTTTCCAGACTACTGTGAAGGATTTTACAAGTCAGTATCCAACATTTTCAGTGACAGTCAATCACTAGAATATGTGCGTAGAGCCTACTAATTCAGTATTTGCAGCTAGGGCTTGTAAGATACTGTGTCCTAATCTTAGGATGGAGACAGTAGTTCCACACTCTTCTGTTTTGGTCTGAGGCTTTGACAACTCAAGTATGTGTTCTTTTCCAGCATTCTCCAGAGTTCATTTGACTTCAAGACAGCTCCTACACCAAGAAAGGTAAGTGATGGAAGATGGTTGCTTATGCTCAGGTTCTCTAACTTAACAAGTAACAAAGTGAAAGTAAGCCTTTCCCCACACCTTCAGACTTCTTATCAGGAACTTGAATGCACTGAGGATTTCACCTCCCAGCCACTTGCATCTGACTACATGTTACTCTGAGACCCATCAGTCAAGCACAGTGTTACAGTACAGTGATGAGTTGTTACTGCAGGGGCTACCTGTAACCCTCTTTCCTCCTGCAATGAAGTGAATTTCTGCATAATTTTAATACAAAGGATGAAGAGTTCATCAAGGCATTTTGAGACATTGGAAGACCAGGACACATTAATAAAACAAAAGTTATACGTTACTACGACTACCCATATTATTTCCTTAATATTACTGATACTTGCCATAATGCCCTGCAACAAAAAGGTGGATAGATAGCCCCCACAAGCAAAAACAAAGCACAGAGTAGTAGACAAGGGCCCTGAACAACATGGTCCACCATTGGTCTAACAATGGATCTCCTGTATGCTGCTCTACCTCATGTCTTCCTTGATACAACAGCAGTATTTCACTGTTGTGGGAAGATATCCACTGATGACTATATCACTTGGATACTATGAGGCCACATAAATATCTAATTAGGGAGATGAGCAGTACATTGAACTCCCAGTTTTATTTGCCATTGCTGCAATTTCCATACCCAGTTTTGTTTTCTGCAATTAATTCTGAGCAGCTGCACAGGCAGGAGACCTGCCAGCACCAGAAGCAGCTTCTGCTACCTGAACTTCACCCAAGTTTCTCCATGCAGTAAGACATGGGGCCTTGCACAAGACCATTTACTTCCTGAAGCAGTCACTACAGGAATCATCTGGAAGGAACTACCTGTTGTGTGTAGGATGAATTTACACGTAAGCACTACTGCTATGAAAGTAACTTTCGTTTTGCAGATATGGGAAAAGCTTAAGTCCTTTAATTTAATTTAGGAACTGCTTCACCTTCTACAAATGTTTTTCCCTAAAACCACCCAATGAATTGAACATGAATTTATGAATAGCTTTAGTCCACCTGAATCAGATTTTTCATTATTATTTTCATGCAAATTAAAACAGCTGAAAAATAGAACTCAAAGAAACACATGATTTTATCTTCTTACTTTCTCAATAAATTCTAAACAGCCACTTCAAGGAGACAAACATACCAGAATTCAGCTCCTTTCACAACAGGTAGAACTCCTGTGCATAATATTAATTAAACAGAGAACTAAAACTTGTTGTGGCATTGCAGTTGGGCAAGGGCTCAACTGCCAAAAGAAGCCCAAAGTAAACTTCTCCTCCTTGTCTCCTTCTCTTCCTCCTCATTTCCTTCTTTGTTCTCCATGTCTGCTTCTGCACAGTGATTCACCATAGAAGTGATGCCCACGGCTGACTTCCACTCCAGCTGCCTTCCTGCTACATAGCTAGGGACCCCTCCAGAGGGCAGCAGCGTACGTTCCTCTTCTATTCTCTCTGCACCTCGCCCATAGCTTTAGCAAGACAGCAGGGATCCACCAGGAAGAATAGCCCTACTCGGGCAGTATGAATCGCAGCAGAATCCTTGCTGCCTCCCTGCAGGCTGCATCAAGACTCCAGGATGCGCTTGCCAAAGGTACATCACCAGGGACATGCAGCATTTGGCAGTTCTGCCTAGAAACCCGGCTGGAGAGTTCCTCTCTCTTTAAACCTATTTTTTTCTTACTATTGCTTTATTTTGTTTTTTAGTAACTGCATAATGATTTGTTTAGGCACTTTACAGCCTTGCTGCAACACTGTAAAGTCTCAAGTATGCAGTGATGAAATGCCTCAGGGAGCTAGTTTGCAGAACATGAGGTAATACTGGCATTGTAATTTAATTCCCACTTTATTTAGCATAGCTGAAAATTAGAAATAAAATAAAACTAAGTTTCAGAGAGCAAATTCCATCAGGTAGTGAAGGAAGTAAAGAAACTTTTTGTCTTTTTTTTGGAGGGACAGTGAAACCCTCTCCAAAGGAGGAGTGCATTAGCTCCAGGCATCAGAGAGGTGGGTGACAACTGGCACTGAAGGATTACACTTCCATCTGTACTCAGTGATACATTTATAATATCAGCTGCTGAAGGTAGATGAGTGTGCCTGTTTACTTTACAAGGAAAGTAAACAATGGGCAAGCCAGAGAGGACCAGTAACAGCACAGTATCCAACTGCACTTCCATAACTGCACAAGTTATTCTGTCTTCTTTTCTGAATGATTTGATATCCTGTACTTTCAGGTTACCATCTTACTTCCAATTTGTGAAAAAAACATTTCTGAGATAAATCAGGAAACAGCAAGAGTATGAAATTATCACAGAGCAAGTATCCCCCATTTCCTATATACATGCAATACAGCAGGACACCACTGAGACTTTCTTTTGTTTTATTGTTAACAGCATGTTGCTCCTTCCTTCATACTATGAGGTGCATCTCAGCAACACAAGAAAGAAATACTCTGCGCTTTGTTTCACACTAGCCTGGGCTCTGGCAAGACTGGCCTGTCAAGTCAATGCCTTTGAAAAGAATTACATCTAGTAAGCAAGAACAGGTAGGCATGGCCCTTTTCTGCCAATCAAACAAGATACAGACCTCTCCCTCTTCTCATTTAACTTTCTGCTGGTTACAATGTAAAAGGATTAATCTTTAAAGAACTAAGGGCATATCTGCTTTTTTATTTAGTATCTGCTTTGTAAGTACTGGTGAAACAAGTCAAAAACTGAAAGTGGGTGAAAGGATGGAATAGTGCCACAATGAAAGTGGTCATGGACTCCATTCATTTTTTGCTTTGTCTTCTACTACTGCCAGCTGACTACCTCTGTCCTAAGAGAGCCTGAACTACTTACTAATAGGTGAAAACTGGATACAGCACAAATTGATTTGTTAACAGTAAGGAGCAACATTGTATGAATAATGAGGTGCAGCTGCAGCCTGTCACACAGGAAGCTCATCACCATAACTGTTTTTTTGAAAAGTTTGCTTAAGTAATATATAATCCACTAAGGGAAAAATATAAGAAATAACACCTACACTTTGCATTTTTCACAAAATGGTTGCTGGGAAAAAGCATATTTAAAGTTATTCTGAATTGTATTCCTCTTACAATTCATAACTTCAAATTAAAAACTGAGACCATCTTGTCCAAGTAATGTTTGTTACCAGCTAAATTTAAGTTCTTCTGAAAATGTTTGTTCATTGGTATGAAACACTCTAGAAAAAGCAGCAGCTCCACTGGAATATCTTCAGTATTTAATTTCCAGTTATCTAGATCCTTCACAGCTATTTCTAAACTCAGATAAGGTCATCATTCAAAACGAGAATGGTAAATAACATTATTTCACCCTGATGAATTCACAGGCTATGCACAAGGGACACCAGTTTATTCTCCACCAAAGATGTAGTCCCTTTACAGACAGTATTGTCCTCTGACTAATCATTCAAGCTGTTCAGTGTAAATGGGCAGCTACTGTCATCTCTGAATTACCTAAGGCAAGACGCAAGCAAGTACCATGGATAACAGAAATGCCTGAATAACATACCACAGGATATTTTACTTCAATATATTCGCTAGGGTTCATAAAATCCCACTAACTGTGCACTAGCACAGTCAGCCCCACACTGCCCAGAGACACTTAGGAAGACACTGTAGCAATCTCTTAGGTCTTAGACACACTAGATTGACTTGAATGCGGGACAAGTGTCTTTACCATAGCTTTCTGCCTCAGAAATACTTTCCCATTGGTAGCTTATGCTTGGAAGCACTGCCTAACCCATCTCCCTCCCTACTCCAGAAAGCAACCCCAACCCATTAGGTGAAAACGGCCCAGAGTAGCACAGCTCCCAATCAGCTTTCCTGCAGTCCAGCCCAGCTCTCCCACTGACATGCGCAGCTCACAGTACTGCACCAGGTAAGTGGCTTGACTGTGACCAACCCAGCTTCCATAACAGGAGAGCAGCTTTCCCAAATCACATCCTGTATCAGATGGAGCCTCCCAGAAAGGAGAGGACATCCCAGGACCATGTCAGTTACTTGCTGCTTGACTAGGTGGTCATATGCTTGCATCTTGGTAATCCACATTGACCCTTTGCTCATCATCCCATTGTATTAGCTGCCTCTTTAGCTAAGTGTAGTACCAATGAAAAGTATAGTAGATGAGGTTGCGGGCTTACACAGAAGACCACAGTAACAACCAATTTAAAGTATAATAGACATTAAACAAACACAGCAATAAGCCGATTAACTAATTTAATCACGCTGATTTGTAGAAAAGTGAGTTACATAATACAAACAATACCTTTAAATAACCATTTGTAACTTACACAGTGGTTCCTGCAATATCGTAGACCTAAAAGAAAGTTAAATAGAGTTTCACAGAGTTTTGTAAAAAGTTCTGAAAGAAGGAACTTTCTGCTTCAGGCTACACAAATTCCAGTGTCCAGCATACTGTAACCTCTCAATCATTTCCTGCAATGTTTCAAAACATTTTTTTAAATGTTTGCATTTATAAGCCTTGGTTATGTCAGGTGATCAACAAAACTACAATTTTACTTTATGCTGGATCTTAACTGTATGCATTTATTTGACAGACTAAGGCCTGAATATTTTAGATCCATGGAAAAAGCTCTTGGACAAAGCACAAAGTCTTGATTGCACTGAAGAAAGTGGTAAATAAACAGAAAATAAAACATCTGTTCCATCGCTGAGCTGGTGGTAGCGCTGTAAAGATCACAGTTGCAAACTTTGTTCCAAGGAAATCATGCACAATGTCACATAAGAGAAAACAATTCAATACAGATCTGAACCTGTTTCCATTAATGTCATTGATTCCACTGTTTGATAACCCTTTCAGAGAAGACATTTTCCTGATGTCTAATCTGAACCTCCCCTGGTATAACCTGAAGACAGTTCCTCTCATTCTATCACCTTGAGAGAAGAGACTAACATCCACCTCACTACAACCTCCTTTCAGTCCCCCATCAGCCAAAACAACTGGACATTAACTCCCTGCCTACAAAAAATTTTTAAAAAGGCTTTTTTTAACATGTACAAGGACGTATTCACATTGAATTGCTATCCTTAAGGAGTGATCCTTTTTCTGTATCTTTAAGACCTATTGTTGCTTTTAACTGTATGAACCCTTCTCTGAACAATCCCAAAAGCCTATTTCCATCCAAAAATTAGAGAAATGGATTGAATACATCTTAAATCACAACATAAGAGGGAAACAAATTAAGCTAAAAATGTGTTCCAGAACAGCATTCAGAAATAAAATCACTTTGGCTTAACACTGCAGACAGCATAAGAATCTAACACTGATATAAAATGGAACTATAATCAATGGAATGAGTAGATCTAGAGTACATAGTTAAGGAAACTACTGCCAGAACTTATCTATGAATAATATAGCTGGATATGTTTCCACACACAACAGCTGAATACTATATTTTATATTGTTTTAAATAAATCCACAGACCTCTCCACATCCCATTTTCTCTTTTCTTTTGAGGAAGGGGGAGGGAAGCAACATGGAGAGGAAAGGGAGCAAGAGACTTTAATCTGAAAACAAATCATAGAACCACAGAACTGTGCACCAGGGCTATGTACTCCCAGGAGCAAGACCTTACACTTATTTCCACTGAACCTCACTAAGTTCCTGCTAGCCCATTCTTCCAGGGTGTCCAGGTCTACCTGGAGGATAGCTCTTCCCTCTGGAGTGGCAGCCCTTTTACTCAACTTGGTGTCACCTGCAAACTTCATCAGGGTGTCCTCGATCCCAACATTCAGGTCACTTATGAATATATTAAACACCATCGCACCCAATATCAGCCCCTGAGAGATCCTGCTTGTGACTGGCTATGAGTTTGAGAAAGAACTATTTACCACCATCCTCTGTGTACAGCCTGTCAACCAGTTCCTCACCCACCATACAGACCACCTGTCTAGGCAATGGCATGTCAGTTTCTCTAGGGGGAGGCTGTGAGGAATCATGTAAAAATCCTTGGAGAAGTCCAGACAGACAATACCCACCACTCGTCCTGCATCAACTGACTGTCCCTAATGAATCTATGTTGGTTTTTCCCAATCATATGCTTCAGCTGACTTGTAACTGTCACCAGGAGTATTCACTCCATAATCCTCCCAAGGCTGAGGGGCCTATAATTATGCCAGCCCTTCTTGGAAACTTTCTTGTGGATGGGGGTGACAGTAGCCTTTTCCCAATCTCCAGGGACATCCTTGGATCACCACAACTTCTCAAACACTGTGGAAAGCTGCAATGGTACCAGCCAGCTTTCCCAGTATCCTCAGGAGGATGGCATTTGGGTTCATTGATTTGTATTGATCAAGCTCCTGTAATAGTTCACAAGGTAACTCTTCATTTGTTGATGGTGGGTCTGTGTCTGCATCAACCTGGATGTTTGTTCCCAAGACCTGGGGCCCAAGAGTGCGCATAAAGACAGAAGCGAAGAAGGTATTGAGGACCTGTGCCTCTTCAGCACTGTTGGTAACTAGTTTAGTTCTCCTGTGTAACAGTGGGCCAATATTTTCCTTCTGTTTCTGCTTCTTGTTAATGTATCTGAAGTACCCTTTCTTGAAGTTTTTGACTTCTCTGGCTAACTGCAGTTAAAGCTGAGCTTTTGCTTTCCCAATTGCATCTCTGCATACCCCACTAATGCCCTTATAATTTTCAAGGGGGAATGTTCTGCTTTTCCTTCACTGGTATTTTTCCTTTTTGGTTCTGAGCAGACACAGAAGGTCAGAATTAAGCCAGGGGGGTCTCTTGCTCTGACTACTTCCCTTGCCTTTAGAGGAGATAAAATCGTTTTATGTGTCTAGGAAAGTGTTATTGAAAAACTGTCAACACTCACTAGCTCTTTTATTCTCCATGGAAACTTCCCATGGAACACCTTCCAACCAATACCCTGAGAGAACTGGTCTGATCTTCTAAAATCTAAAACCCTGATCCTGGAACTGACCTTCAGCATGCTCAGCAGTATTTTAAATACCACAATATTATGATCACTGTAGCCAAGGCTATTACTAAGCAAGATATTACAAAGCAGGTTTCCGTGGTCTGCGAGTAACAAGTCCAGCAGTGCCCATTCCTGGTTGGCACATCTAACATTTGTATGAGGAAGGAATACTCTGCACCTTCCAGGAACTTAATTGATGGCATGTCAACTGCTGTGTTGTTATTTCAGCAAATGTCGGGGTAGATAAAGTTACCCAAAAGAACCAGGTTTGGCTGATCCAAAGCTTGCCTAACTGACTAAAGTATTGCTTCACTGGCCTTGGCATCTCGGTTTGGGGGTTGGTAGCAGATGCTACAATTGTACATGACTCATGATCTGTTTTAAAGGCTTACGGATGCAGTTATTCAGCCATAGATCTGGGAATGAAGTGTACGGCTGGCAAACCTCTTCAAACCACAGCATTAATTTTCTTACTTTCAGTAAGACTGGGAGCAAGAAGGGAAGCATGAAGGAAAGTTACTCAGATTAATACATCAAATTTAGAGCAGTGAGGATCTTACAAAGTATGAAAAGCTTTTAGGATATAGTAAAAGCAATTACTTGCTGATACAGCATCAGTAGAAAATTTATTACAAGCAATTTCACTGGGAGACATGTAAGAGGCACTCTTGCACTGAAGCAAGTTACCACAAAGTGTTTTGCCCCTGGCCTTATCCCAAAAATGTTGTACTTTCCATTCCCTGTCTGGTACATAATTCCACTTCTTGACTGAGGTTTTAGAGCAAGCTGATACAACTCCGGCTCCCACAATACTCTCACTTGTCCTAAATTTGACAAGAAAGTTGCTGCAGGTTGCATCTCCTCAACCAAACTGAAACAAACTTAACTGAAATAAATGTAATTCCTTAATTTCTCAATTATTACTTGCTTCAACAGAACGCAGGATTAAATCAAATACTGTACATGGCAGATAATTGTCTTACACATCAAAGAATGTAAATTGAAGAGAAATACATGGAGAACAATTTATTGCTTCTCATCCCAGCTCTTCTATTTAATAGTGATGTGATGGCTTTGCATGGCAGCTTGTGCCTCCCTGACTAAGAAATGTTTCTTGAGAACAACTCTCTTGTTTTGTCCTTGGTGTCAATTCATGGACCTGTGGGCAAAACAGAACCAACCCAGTGAACACTTTACAACACACGTTTTTGCATTCCACCAGGCTGCTATTTTCACAGGATAAGCAGGTAACTACATGTGTCCCCTAAATACAGGAATATTGCTGAGCCTGTTCCCTTTTTAAAATATAGCTCATTCTTCAACTTATCGCAGTGCTTCTATAGGCTAGCATAGTCTTTCATTGCCGTAGGAATTACACAGAAATGAACTGGCCCTGCCCTCCATCCCTCCCTCCATTCTCTTGAAAACCTCTTCAGCTTCTTTCTCCTCTTTAAGAAAAGAGAGTGAAATGCAACATATTAAAGATTCTCCTGAAAAATAAACAACCTCTGGCAATGGAAATTCATTGATGTATTCTTTCTTTTCAAACATGGCTTAACACATTGGTCAAGCCAGACTGTTAATTATTGTTTCATAGTAACTACAGAAAGAATTCAAACCACCCCAGCTGAAAACATATGAAGCAGATAATCAATATAGTTATTAGACTTGGCTCCTAAGTAAATTCATCACAGGTTGAAAATAAAAAATCATGTAACAATCATGTAAAGTTCCCATCAATTTTTATTCCTAGTTTTTGATTTTGTGCAAATACATCAGCCTCACAGCTTGGGGACAGCAAAGAATGTAAAGAAAAACCACACCAAGGTCATTGTAAAACAGTCCTCCCAGATTCCTAGGAAGGGAATGTAGAGCCATTCTCCTTACAGCCCTTGCCTTCTATACCATTCACTAGAGAAAGTCCCACTGGTCACATCATGTGGCTTGTGACTATAACATTTATGAAATTCTAACTGGGGACCAAAAACAGAAGTTGAGAGTGAATAAATGAGCAATTACATGTATATGCATACATTCCATAGCAGAAAATCTCGAATCAGAATCCCTGTAGTCGTTAAAGAGTTCATACATACCTTGTCAGGAACTCTGAACAAGCTAAGCACATCTGAAGTAAAACTCAACAGTCCACTTAGATCTCATAAATCAAATATGGAAAGCCAAAATTTGCACATACTGATCTTTACTTTTTAGTATTTCTTAGTGGGAATCACATCTCTCTTATGTCGGTTAGGATGTATTGTGCTCATGCACATACACAGACACACAGAGCATATTCATCTAGCACTTGCTGTGACAATCTCCCGCACAATAGTGAAGCCACCACAAATGGTAATTTGTATGTATGTTAGAAGTGTCTTCCAGCAGAGGCAAAAGTACAGTACAAAGAATAGAGAATTAGGAGGGAAAAAAAAAATGTATGTTTTAGAGAGACAAACATCTTCCAGGATGCACATAATGGAGAACAAAAGGATATATTACTAAAGGACAGAACCTAGAAAAGTGTATGGCACCCATCACTTGAATTCTCATTTCATATCTAATATGGTTAGCATCTACTTCTCATCTTCTTTCACATACATTTGTAAGCAACAGGTTTGCTGTTGTTAATATGGCATTATTTGCCTTGCCTAGCTTTTTTGATCAGAAGGATGTATCTTAGTACTTCTCTTTTGGTCTCTGCAGAATTACAGTTGTGTTTGGCTTTAAATGGAAAAGTAATAAGTACGTCAGGTGTACAGTTGGTATAGAGCAGATGGAACAAATGTATCTACATAAAATCTTCCTTGAATGGTATTGAAATGAACATTAAAACACAGGTGCTTATTTAAGTAGAACTCTTGAAATCCATCCCAAAGCCTGAAAGTTGTAAACCAGTTTCCAAATAAAATGGGATTATAACACAGATTTAAACAGACAAGATCTATATCATTAAAAAAATGAAGATTTCATTTTAATCTTCCACAGGCAGAAAAAAAAATGTTTTTTAATGACAATATTTTTAGCAAGTACTTTCAAGAAAAGGACAGGGTGTAAAAGAATATGTTTATGAAAAAACAAACTAATGTTGCAGTATTATGAGTTCAAAATAAAATTAATCTTAGAGTTTCTCACTTGTCAGCAAACTACTTCATGAGATAGCAGTTCATGCTAGAAATGATCCTTTCACAGACATTCCTGAATCATAATTGTGCCAATCAACATTATTTAGAGGACTGTACTCACTTTCCAAAGGTGTTTTTGATATACTCCAGTATTTAGATATCACACTCCTACAACTCAAGGAGTTCCCTGGGGACTTACAATAAAAGCTCTCTTCCTTCTCGTTTTTACAAACACGTGTATTTTGGTTTTTAGGAACCAACTTTGAATCATCAGCTTTGACAAATGTAAGAACTGAAATTGTATGCTAGAGTCCACATGACTGAGTATTAACCATTTGAATTCCAACAAAACAGAACAAAGCTGCAATGTGGTTTGGTGATTTAGTGAAAACTCACCTAAAAGGAACTGTGAAATAACTGAATGCAAGTGTGCATAGCATTATAGAGTATTGGCTCTAGACAGCCATAAACATTACTTTTCTATGAAGTCAATATTCTTATACTACGATCTCTGCTAATCTCCAAGTGACAGTGGAAGGGAGTGAATATAAGCAAAGTAGAACAAGGATGATATTCCTCTCTGCTCTGTTTTTCCTTTCTTTCTTGTTCTCCCCTGTCCTGGAAAGCTCTGCTCCTTTTGCAATTTTCCCTTCTCAGACAGTTGTGGGAGAACCTACTGTTGAAAGAATTCTGAAGAAGGAGTATAAAAGAAGGGCACATCCTTCAGGGAACCTCTGCAGCTAGTAGGTTAGGCAACTCGAAGAGAAAGGAAGGAGTTTTTCCAGTCAAGAATTTTCCTTTGAGGCTTTCTTTCCACTTACCTTTCCATTCACCTCTGGCCCTCTGTTATGCTAGAGAGAAAGACTCAAACTGTACTTTTGACACCTTTTCTTTTGAAACTGGTAATAGAAGAAGGAAATGCCTGATAAGCTGTCATCCGTTTTAGCTTGGTGCTAGTTTGTCACAGTCTTCCACCCTAATTGGTCTAAATGACAGTAATGCACATTCCACAGAAGACTGGCACACAACCATGAGAAATATGCCGCTTCACTGCCATCTTCATCAAGAGTTTCTCTACTGCATTTAGGAAGTGGGCTGTGTGCTGCTTTGGTGTACACCTTACAGAGTTCCACAATTTTTTATCTCTTAGCTCAGTCTCAACAGACAAAATGGCACTCAAACCATGTGGTCATCACAAACTTTGATGAAATGGTCTTATTTCCTTGAAATGCTTTAATGAGTGAAGACAGTCATATTTCCATGCTTTCATCCCAAACATTTGCTTGTTTTGATAAGCAAAGAGACACTGAGACCATCCCCTAGATTTCTATGGCACATATATGTAAGTATCAGTGAATATATAAACATCAGTGCTCAGTGGACAATCAAATCCATGCCTAAGGCTTGCTTTCATTAAAACCTGGATCTGATATAAAGGAACAAGCTGTGGTCATCTGAAGGGGAAAACAGCAAATGACTACTGTCAACCTTACTCTGCTACATTGTAAATTTTCCATCCTCACTACTCAGTCTTTCAGCACAAGACAGAACATACAAACTAGATAAAGAAAGCCACTGCTCTCCTCTGCCAGTGAACACCATTATAGTATTTATACTACACAGGAGTTGGTGTTTCTGTACAATAAACAATTTTGTCAGTGCAATTTAGCCTCCAAAAGAAGTCTGTCTACCTGAAAGGCAATAAAACCAAATTTCAATAAAATAAAGATATATGTATCTAAATTACATCTTCCCAACTAAAGATATGTCTGTCGTGCAGTTTTCCTCTATTCAGTGATTCAAAATTCTCCTCCAATGTAAGAACATACTCTGGTGATAAAATATGACAAGGTGTTGATTTCCCAAAATTAGTGGGACATTAACATTTAAGTGTTAATGTGAACAGTGTTACAGTAAGGCAATTATAGTTATATTCCACAAAGAGCAATAGGAAATAATTACTGTTATTCTCAAGCAATAGATCTAAGAGAATGAGGTTCCCAATGTTAAACTCATTAGACAGACAGCTCTCATCTCACTCTAAGAAAAAAAAAATCAGTCTTTCTTTATTGGAAAGATATCTTCAATCTTCCACTACTGAAGTGTGCATGAATCTTTATTTCTGTTCGATGATATCAAGCAGTGCGCTGAAGACATTTTCAGGATCTATATCCAGGTTCAAGTGCAGTACCCTCCTCACTAACACTATTTACCTCTATCAAATGCCTCTAAACACGAAGTTACCCCAGGTACAAGGAACACATGCTCATTTAGCACAAGAGATTCCTCATGTGTACACAAGCAGTCTCCAACTGATGGTTGTCTGAGGAAAAACCTTATGCGGAGTCAGGTGCAAGTGCATCACATAGCACAATCACCACTTACAATCCACAATACAAAGAAGCAGGCCTATATAACTTGCATGCCAACACTTGGCTGCCAATGTTCTTCAAAATCTAAATATTTCAAGAAAGCAAGTCTATCACATCTTTCTTGTGGATTATTAAGCTTTGATAAATTACTAGGGGAGGGAAGGAGGCTTATTTGTGATTTTAAACAGCAAAGAAAGCAGAAGTGCCTTTTTGGTGCAAAGCAAAACGGAATGCAGAACAGACATAATGGCAGCACCAATGCCTTTAACCACAAAACAGATACTGAAAACCTTCAGTCCTCAGAAGCCAACATTCATTGCTGACTTTTAGATGGTATCACTCCACACTCTCCATATTAAACTCAGAGGTACTGGTTGGCTGCAATAATTAGGAAAGCTTGCCAAAAAGATGTTAGCACAAGGAATATGTCAGGTGACAGCACAGTGCCTCAAAGGACTCTGGGACCTGTCAACCTCTGTAACTATATCCTCCTGGCCTGTCACAGTATAGTTAATTAGAAACATCTGTAGTGTAGAGATCAAACAGAGGCAGTAGCAGCAGCTTATTTGCACAAGAAAGGTACAACTCATGTGGGAAGTAAAGAGGATAGGATCACAAACAGATACAGATCAGTTACATGAATCTGATCAGTTATCTGAGCTGTATGCACTTCTGAAATAAAACTACCTTAGTAAGAGAAATGCAAGACTGATGAAAAGCCTTAATGGCAACATTGGCAAACTGACTTACTGGAATTCTTACAGTGAGAACAAGTCTTCAACGACATGTAAAATGCCAATCATCTGTTCAGACATTATGGTGTAGGCTGCTCCACATGTTCCACTGAAAAGCAAACTTTGCTGCCATCACCTTCTGTTTTCGCTAAGGATCTCAGGACAAACTAAAAATACTTACTTGTTTAATTACAGTTCCTGCTGCCACAGTTCATGGCAAGCAAGTATTTTAGACTGTGAATTCTAGCCTCCGTCCCAAAACAAGATGTAACTGGTGAAGTTCTCTGTTACAGGTGGAACTAGATTTTTTTTGCTTCCATTCCCAAAGTAGAGATCTTTCCGTCTACCCAAGAAACATGCTACAGTTTGGGGCTTATACACAAAACAGAATTCAAGGAAACTAAATGGTATAATAAATCTATATCTGAAGACAACGTGGCAGAGTTGTTCACATGTACAAATACAAACCAGAGAACGAACGTTCCTACAACTCTGTCCTCCTACATCACTAAACTAGTACTAGTTGCAGACTTGTAAACTGATCCCTCCACTTTTCAATTACACAGAGGGCTTCCATGCCTGGGCATGGAGTATTGGCTCTTCTATAGACCATTTGAACTTCCTCTTTACTTACACTTAAACTTACTTTTTTCTCTTCTAATCCCAGTTTCTTCTGCCCAACCACTTGGAAATTGAGAAAGTTTTGTAATACTGTGTCAGCAAGGAACAATTTATAGTTATGGTACTCCCAAGTAATTATCAGATTTTGATATGTATACACTCTCTAAAAAGAGCTTTTTATAAAAGAAAAGCTCTCAGCACTTAAATATACAGAGCTGCCTGAAATAACAGCTGGAAGCAACCACATTAGTGCTCAGAAAAGCTAGGGAACTAATAACTCAAGACTGCAAAGGTTTACGCTCTTTGGTTACTGATGACTTTAATTGTGAATGTTACTGAATTCTGTGGCACAACCGACAGCAACTTAAAACTGAAGAGTGGCTGAGCATAACACAAAGATTATGTTCTTTAGTGTTTCATTTTCACCCCAAAAATCCCACCAACAGTTTTGTATGGGTAAAATCTCACCAGTTTATTCAAATTTGGAGTGTAAGATCCTAAAATGCCTGTCTAGAAGTTCAGAAGGACCTCAGTGTTCAGATACTCCTTTATTACATGTAAGGTACATCCTAGAAGAAATCCAATAGTGGTGAAATAGAATAACATTTTCTTTTCCCAGATAACTTCTGCTGATCTAAAATGTCTGTATCATGTACCACTGCAGAAATATTTAAACCAAGAAGGGCACTGGCGTGAGCCTAAATAAGGTATGTGAATAAGACACTTAAAGCAAAGATATACAAAAGTAGGTACAGATTTTTCAGGGGGTTGTTTGGCTTTTTCTTGGTATTGTCTTTTAGCAAAAAAGTGTTCCTTCTGGAAGGAAAAATCTCTTTTCTTTCACACTACCAGAGACTGCTGGATGTTTCAACTGCTTTCAAAACCAAGTGTCCATACAATTACAAAAGAAAAGAATGGTTCTTAATGTTTTCCCGCTTTAACAGTCTTTAGAAAATAGGCATATGGAGCATTTTCAAAACATGTAAGTACAGGCTGCAAAAGAGGAATAAAAAAATTGTCAGGTGTTCAACTGCACAGATTTCCAATTAAAAAAATATTATATAGATGTAGCCACACTACCTAAACCTTTCCAAATCCATACTGTCTGTGTCAAGTTACAGCTGTGTCCACACAGTATAAGCTGAGCTCCTCATAACTTCCTAACTCAATTTAACAAGCCATCAATTAAACGCAGATACTTAAAGGAAGCAAAACTAATTGGTTGCAGAGTGTTTTCTGGACACTTTCATTCATATCCATTGAAAATAAAGGAGAAGGACTTCAAACTCAGGAAAAAATTGACTACCAAGAGACCTGACAGATGTACAATTCCATGACAGAAATACTATACATTATGCCATATCTAATAACACATTTGTGCCATGTTACATAGCTGGTTTTGTTACACTACAGTGTCAAATACAGTCTCTTCTCTTTTTCTCTCTTCCTCCCTCTAAATGAACCAAGAACAATATTAAACTAGAAGTTTTGCAAATACCACCTCTATGCAGAATACAAGTTTTACACTAAAATGAAGTCACAAAGACAAGCTAAATAATCCTGAGAGTGAACAAAATTTTTAGCTGCTTTCCAAAACTGATTCAGAAAGGGCCTGATTCCCACAGGTTTATCCAGAATAATTAGCCGCATGAAACACTGGTAGGATTTCAGAGTGTAGGTCAGACCATAGGTTTAGTCAGAAAGGTTTTGTAAATTTCAGACAGTATCTAAATGGATGGGGGCAAGGGGAGAGGGGAGAAAGATACATAATGGATGCAGGCAGAACCAGTAAGTAGTTTAGAATTTCTAGGAACTCCCAACCAATAAATTTTATGGGAAAAGTCATGAAAGTCAGATGGCAAAAAAATATATAGCATCAAAGTTGCAAACTTCTACACAGCTTGTAAAACAGTGGTAAAGGAAGAGGGAAACCGTAAACACACAAGTTCATCAGGCTTAATAAACAGGACAGGGTCATACAAGTTTACTTCTGGAAACCCAAAAGGTCCCCAAGTATCTAATTATTTCTGAAAAGAAGTCCAAGATTTTATTGTATTCTACTCTTCAGCATATTAGCTCATTTTTCATCAGATACCATTTAAAACTGAAATGTACTCCTCCTAAGAAGTTACGGTTTGTTTCCTACTGACATGATAAAATACTATGTGCCGTGTATTCTTTCAAGGGAGTATTACTACACAATATTAAATACTACATCCTAATGCAATTAACAGAACACTTGTTTCTTACAAGCACATAATAAAACTATCATGGCTACTTAAACATAATTGAGCAGAACCTAGGCTACCAAGAGTCCTAGGTTGTTTTTTTACTTTTTAGGAACTAATGTACTGACTTCAAAAGCTGAAAACCAAAAGAATTAGTAAGACTAAGAGGTCTGTGAAAGTACTCTTGCCTTCTATCGCTTTGGCCAAACCACAACTTATATTCCAGTGAGGTGCTTTTTTTGTTGAAGATGCCACAGCAGTATTGGCTAAGTACCCCTGCTGCCCAACGGGACGTTACCAGGGAGGTTTAGAAAGTACAACATGATACAGTAATTGATTTTGAGAGTCTTACTGTTCTCCTTTCCCTTGTACCTTTTTTCCCTTTCTAAATCCATTGCTTTGTTTTTCAAGATACAAAGCTATATTCCATGACACTGTGCTTAAATTCAACCTCAAATATAGCACATGATTAACATTAAAGACATGACATTTGCAAAAAGATTTGTATTCATTAAAAACATAACAAAAAACCCCAAGCTAGACAGATAGGCTTCATAAGTAATAGAGTAAATACCAGTAACGTCCAAGTTCTGCACTTGCTACATATAAAAAAAATGGCACGTGTCCCATGGAAACCAAAAATAGTTATGAAACCCAGAGGAAAAATCAAATGTCCTCTTCCCCACACCTTCAGAAACAACTGATGAAGGCTCATATAAATTATGTATCCACTATGTCCTTATGTCAGCTATATCTTCAGTGCCCCTCAGATGTTACTTAAAACCCCTTGGGCTTGTCTAAATAGAAACATTCACTACTCCCAGTATTTCAGTACTCTTAAAAATACANGAGTGGTAAGTCCAAGGTATTCTGTCCAATATCAAGAAACAGGAATATCTTCTTACAAATATGACAATACTGGACACATCTGAAAAATTGTTTAGGTATGGTGAAGAACAAAAAGAGTAACTTACAAAACTAAATATAATTTATCAAGCTATATATATCAAATTATTATAGTTACTTTTATTAAAGCTACTGGTTTCCTAAAGGAAAGCCACTTCAGTATGTTGACAAATGTGTTCTAGAGAGTATATGGAACATTTGCATTGTTTAGTGTGTTACCCAATTTCTCTGTCAACTGATAGAGAAAGGCAAAACTCCAAAGCTGCTGAAACACTCACCATGCCTAACACCTGTTATTGCTGTTTGCCTGTCCAGCCAGCCTCCTGCAGAATGAATAGTCAAAGGCTATCCAATGCTCCCACTCACCTGCTTCCCCCACTGNTAAAAATACAACCTGAAGTCATAATGGGGTTTCTACCTCCTCATTTTCTCTAAGTAAAGCTATTCTTGCTCTTGTGCAGTCATTCCTGAGCACTACGTTCTGATATTCCCATCTAATATGAAAGTTTATGTAGGGCTCCACATGGTCATATCCCNCTAGAGAGTATATGGAACATTTGCATTGTTTAGTGTGTTACCCAATTTCTCTGTCAACTGATAGAGAAAGGCAAAACTCCAAAGCTGCTGAAACACTCACCATGCCTAACACCTGTTATTGCTGTTTGCCTGTCCAGCCAGCCTCCTGCAGAATGAATAGTCAAAGGCTATCCAATGCTCCCACTCACCTGCTTCCCCCACTGTCACTCCAATACTGAGTGAGCTAATTAGTGACTTGCCAGTTCCCTTGGGCACAGCTTAACATTGAGTTGAGCACAGGGCAACAAGGGGAATCCCTTCAGGTAGCGTCATGACATCATTTGGACACTATAACCTGTGACAGCAGAAAATGAAGCTGGTATTTATACACGAGCATTAGAAGAGAGCCTTCTCATATCTGGCTTAAGATGACAAAATGTCAGCTTCAGTCATCTGACAGTCTTTGGTCTCCCTCTGTGACCTTTCTTTTTGACTGCTCTTTTTTTATACACACATATGACACTAACAGAAAAATAAATTGAAAAGAGCACTGAGGCAGAGTGTATTTCATGCGCTGGTGACAATGTTTCATATCTCATGAACCTCAGGAAAACAATTCGTCCAACTAATTAGTTTACAGTGTTTAAATGGCTTGTTTCCTGTCTTTAATCTTCTTTATGTAATACTGTGAACAAAGCCATATGATCTCCTGATTTTCTTATTATACAGTTTAACAAATATCATCTTTTTTTTTTTTTTCCCCACTGGTAATTACTTCATTTAGACATCAAACTACTCTACCCTCCATGTTTTTTATCCTTGGGGAGTACAATATAAACAGCACCAATTCATTTGTTCTTCAAAGTCCTTCAAGATTATGCTAAACTATTTTTTTCTTTTAATATTATCCAGTTCATTTAATTTCTCATTTTTACCTATGCCTGAGAAGTCAACTGCATTTGCCTTCCTCCAAAAATAAAACAACTGTCCTTCTCCTTCATTTGTTCTAATACTCAAAGAGTGTCCCTAACTTACAATCTTTCTTCAGCTTACTGGAAAGATACTGGAAAGATAATGATAACTAGTTTAACATAAAGCAAGCAAACCTTTAAATCTGAAACAGGTTCATCTTTATATTTTCATTGGCCACGATTAGCTTGAATTAGAAGAAAACATAAAAATAAACAAACAAACCAAACAACTCCTCTTCTGAAGCATGAAGGCATGTGTATTTCCTAATTCCCTTAAAAGTGCCTTTGATGATGTTCAGCACTGTGAATGTGTCTGGAGCTAGATCAATTCCAGCAGCCAACTACCAGTGTCCCTATTTCACACTCAGGTCTAAAACCGCACAGTCATAGAATAGTTTGGATTGGATCATCTAGTTCCAACCCCCCTTCAATGAGAAGGGACATTGCATTAGGTCAGGCTGCTCTTAGGTCCCATCCAATATGGCCTCAGACACTTGGAGGGAGAGGGTATCCACAACTTCCCTTGGCCACCTGTTCCAGTGCCTCACCTTCATCCATAACTAGGTCTCTTAAAAGGCATGACCCAGGAGGAACACAGTACAAACCCTGCAGGAGGCCAAGACATTACTATCCCTACCTGGTGACTCTGGCTGTTGTCATTATGATGTGATAATGGACAGTCAGCAAAGACCAGCCAAGTGTGTAATGCGTTGCATCCATGTCAAGGCAGCCAGGTAACTTCAGCCCAGGTTGATGATACATTAAGTAATCCATACTGAAAAGTTAGATTTTCTCAGAGAGCTAGTTAGACTTTCAAGTTAAAACATAAGCTCAAGAGTGCCAGTGGACAGCTGGGGACAGTAGCTTTTTAAGTGATTCCAGCCTGGGTCCAATGGGAGGATTGTCTTTATGAGCAACACATACAGCCAGGACTGTACTTTTTGCAATGCAGTCACAGCCATATCTTTTTGAAGTATGGAAAGGGAGATTGTAGTACATGCCTTTTATCCAGTAGCTTAGTGGCATATTCTACCAGCAATGTACAAATTACTGCTGTAATTCCTGCCTTTGGGTTTATTACTGGTTTTATACAACGATTGCTTGAAAGCTGGGAGAGCCCTTAAGTAGACTGCAATACCAAAGATTATGTGCTCTTCTTTCTAACTGCAGCTGCACTTCTTAAATAAGCACAACTTATAATGCTACACAAAACAGCCAACAAAAGAGATGAAAACGGTAAGGAAGCAGCCACCACATGTAAAATGGGGGGTAAAAAGGGCCAGCTGGCTGGCTGGCTTACAATTATGAACCTGTATTGCCTTTCTAGAACCTGTGTACTTCAACAGTGCTTGCAAAAGAAAAAATATCTCAAATCTCCAAGAGTGTTACAGAGAGAGTTCTCTACGTGGTAAATCAATAAATTACCTAACTGCTTGTTAATTAGATCCCCCCCCCCATCATTCCAACTAACCTTACACTATCACAAGCATCATCTCATCAGGTGAAAAAGGTCTCCCTTATAAGATCACATTATCTTCCAGCAACAAGGACAAAAAATGCTAGGTAAGTATCATAGAATCATACCGTCACAGAATCACCAGGTTGGAAGACCCACCAGATCATTGAGTCCAACCATTCCTGTTAATCACTAAACGATGCCTCTCAGCACCTTGTTCACCTGTCCCTTACAAACCTCCAGGGAAGGTGAATCAACCACCTCCCTCGGCAGCCTGTGCCAGTGCCCAATGACCCTTTCCACAAATTTTTTTTCTTGATGTCAAGTCTGAACCTCTCCTGGTGGAACTTGATGCTATTCCCTCTTGTCCTGTCCCCTGTCACTTGGGAGAAGAGGTCAACTCCCTCTTGGTCTCACCAGTGCCAAGTACAGAGGAAGAATAACCTCCCTGGACAAGCTGGTCACACCATTTCTGATACAACCCAGGATGCCATTGGCCTTCTTGGCCACCTGGGAACACTGCTGGCTCATGTTCAGTTGCTGTCAACCAACAACCCCAGGTCCCTCTCCTCCTGGTAGCTTTCTAGACAGACTTCTCCTAGTCTGTAGCTAAACAGGGTTGTTGTGCGCCAAGAGCAGGACCCAACACTTGGCCTTGTTAAACCTCATGTCATTGGACTCAGCCCAGCAGTCCAGCCTGTTTAGATTCCTTTTCAGAGCCTCCCTACCCTCCAGCAGATCCACACTTCCACCCAGCTTAATATCGTTTGCAAACTTGCTAAGGGTGCACTCAATTCCTTCATCCAGATCATTGGATAAAGACATTGAACAGGTCTGGACCCAGCACTGAGCCCTGGGGAATCCCACTTGTAACTGGCCATTAACGCCATTTACCACCACTCTCTGGGCCCAGCCATACAACCAGTTTTTCACCCAGGAGAGCGTGCTCCTGTCCAGTCCTGAGGCTTACTTGAAGTCATCAGTGTGCAGAAAATCGTATTTAATCTTTATGTAGCACTGCAGTCTCCACTGCAGGTCCAAAACAGAAACCTCTTGGCTTTGATAAATGATGCTCTCATAAGCTTTTCTCCCACAAGGAAGCTCTGATCTGAGAGTGGAGTCGTGGACAAAGAAGTGAATGCAAATGAGAACAAGCGCAGGGCACATCCAAATGTATTGCCTCAAGGGGAAAAAAGGGTTAATTTTAAGTAGCTGTTCATAGGACTTCTAGAAATGAGGATAACCATGGTGGCAAGGAGCAAAGAAAGAATAAGGCCACAGACCAAAGAAAGGTAAATACGTTTCAGTCTGTATTTGTCCTCACTTCCAAAATTTCTTTACTGCTTCAGTGTTTTATTAAATGTTTACAGTAAAATGCTATTTAGATTAAGCTGCAAACAGGCCAATAAAACCTCTGATCTGCTCCCCTCCTCTCCTTGAAGACCAACTTTTATCTACAGAATTGCTATCTTAAGTGAATAACTGATAAGAAAAGTTAAACAGCTCAGCTGCAGTATGTGTTAAGTATTTGGACCTCTGCTCCTATACCTCTTTGTCTTTCTACTAAATCTCCTCTTTCTCTCTGCTGAACCAATTCACTCTGAGAGTGGAAATCCCAGAAGAAGTAATAAAAAAAACCCCTAAAAAAACCTACCAAACAAACAAAAAACCCCCCCCAAACCTCCCAGGAACACCCACATCACATTTGCAAGGCCATAATTTTATCTGATTTCAGCCACTGCTTCATTCCTTCATAGATTTATTAAAACTTTCTGATGCACAGCAGATCCGTCAAATAGCCCAAATCTGTTTTGCACCAACTCAGAGGTAAGCACCAAAAGACATCTCCTATAATATGCCTCCTTCTGTCAAGACAGCCTACAGCTAAAAAAGCAGTTATTTCACTGGAAAGATTACTACATTCACATTTATGTATGTGAGGAAATCAAATCGTATTACTACACCAGAATAATCACAAAACCATGGTCTATCACAAGAAACTCCGGTACAAAGAGCTTCACAATCTAAGTGCATGAATATTTTGGAGTTTGTTTCCCTTATATGGCTTACACCGCTTCCAGAACAACATGAACAAAAAAGGAATAAAATTAATCTGTTTTATTTTGTAGTAAGAATGTGCAGTGGTGAGCCAAAGCTCTGTAGTCACTTTCACAGCTGAGCCAACAGTGGAAAATGTGAGTTCTCCTCCAGAGTCAGCTAAGTTTTCTTGAACGGCCTGAATTCAGAGTGGGGGAGGTGTATCAGTAAAATTTATGGCACAAACAAATTCTAACAAGGTCACATGATCTCTTCCTAAATCCTGTAGGTCAAATTAGTATGCATTCTAAAAAAGAGGGGCTTATCTCGCCACTGCTCAGAATTCTCCAGAACACCTCTTTTCTTAAAATAACGTATCATCTGCTTAAAAGCCTACAAGAACTGCAAAATGGACCAACTGTACCGCTGTTAATATACTACTGGCTTTTGATATTTTTTTTAGGCAATCCAAAACAAGTTTCCATGGTATTAAAGATTTTTTTCACAGGTAAACAAACCAGAGTTCCTGAAACGTACTCCATAATCTTCAGATAAAATTCTCACAGAATTTCTCTATAAAAGTATTGAGTACACCTTACCTACCCCAGCTTGTTAAATGAAGGAAAGATCTCAGGGGACAAAGGAGAATCACCTGGTTCATAAAAAGCTCTGTTTCAGATGATTACATTTGGAACTTAGAAGTTTTATCTGGCCTGCACCTGGATCAAAACTTGTAAGAGCCCATCCTGCATGAAGAATTCTGTAATCAAAGAAATACCTTCCTTATCACACAGGTACACTGAGCAGCTACTTCTATTTTCCTTGGGTCTTGTCTACAAGGTAAAAATTATTCCCAGATATAACAAGCTATGAAGTGCAACAGCTATTCCAAAACAGCCACCTGTAGGACACAGTTACTGCAGTCTGAGAGTATTCTGCAGTGGTGTTTGCTTTTTATGCCCCTCCTTCGTGGGGTGGGGAACAGCAAAGTTAAATTTTAAAAGGCTTTATACTACAAAGATTATTCATGGTCACTTCTGAGTGCCCACAGTGAGAAGCTTTCTCAAGATAAGGAGTGCTACAATGTTTTTATCCTGAAGTCCAGGTCTACTCAGCCAGTCTACCACAGTCAAGTGTTATCAAGTAGCACAACAGACCTAATGTTCAAGCTTGCCAGTAGCTCCACAAAAAAACCCATCACAACAGACAATGTAGTTTTGTACCAGTTTCTCCAGGTTACGGCTTCAGCCTGCAGGCTCTTTTCTAATTGATTAATGCCTGGACCTATTTTAAATAATAAATCATACAGGTTGTATTTCAGAATACCTGTTGACCCAAAATAGTATAGAGCTAGTCCTTCTCTATATCCCATGACAAAAATCACGTGCTGTTAGTACTGAAGAACTTTGTTTCTCAACAATCTACTACTCTCTTATAGGGTCAAGGAGAATGTCAGCAGGGAGCACTCAGCAGTATCCAGGTGAATCAATTTAGATTTATGGTTGGATCTGATAATCTTAGAGGTCCATCCAGCCTAGACAATTCTGTGTTTCTGTGAATGTGATTAATATTAAAGGAGATACACAATATCTACAACCAGCAGTTTAAATTCAGCAAGCAAACATAATCCTCTTTGCTTATTTTCTATCAGTATTTGTTTGCGCTTCTCTTATTTGGAGGCATTTTCTCCATATGTTCACATCACCCTCACTTTATGCCTTCTGTGGCATAAAAATCCTGACATGTTTTAACCCTGAAGCTGTGATCACCATCTTCTGAAACTAACAGGCACATACAATAAGGGAAAAAGCCTATAAACCCCAACACTTGAAGTAAATGCCTGGCAAAGTTTTTATCCCAGATGTATGCTAAATATAGAGGTATCAACTACACTGAAGTATTTTTTCTGCTTTTAATTAAGGTTGCCATAATGTGTAGTTTATACCTTCCACACTCACTCTTCACCCTTCAGCTTAAGCCATTTTATTTTAATGCTTTATTTCAACACGGGAGAAGAGGTATGAAGGTCCTAAGGTGGAAAGAAGCATGGCCAACCCATTTGGATCAATCTTCCAAGCATGGAATGACACACAAAGCAGGTACACCAGAGTAGATGGAGAAAGCTAAATAAACAAAAACAGGTCAGTGACTCAGCTGTATGGTGCTCTACAGTCATTCTGGTTGAGATAATTTGCCTTGCAAAATTGTTGTGATCAATAGCTCTGAAGTAGCTGTGACTTGGCTCTGTGACAGTCTATTGATTAGAGCCTTTTTGTTTATCTTAATCCAAATGCCATATTTTTGCAGTCTGACCCAAACTGCAAGGTCCCATCAGCATATATTGACCTATTCTCCTAGTGATTGTAAAAGCTCATCATAAACAAGCTGCATGCTTTTTCAGCTTTGTTTTGGTTGGGTTCTTTGAAAAAAAAGGCCACATTGAGGAATAGAAGCAGGCATAGAAAGATTATCATTTATAACTTGGTACAGAATGCATGGTGGTGCTTCTATCATGTGTTTCCATTAAGAGAAAACGAGCAGGATGTCATTAATCTGTGCTTTCCTACCTGACCAAGTGCTGCTATGTTCTGTATGGTGGGATTCATTCAACAGACCACCTTAAGAAATACTGAAAAACAATGCATTTGTGCTGCTGTTGTCTAGTTACTTTTCTGTAAGTATCTCTCTCTTCTCTTGTATAACACCGTCAGGGTTAAAAGCTGGACTGAAATATGCTAGGCCTTCACCCATGGTTAAGGTCAATGAAACATACATTGTCTGCTCAGTGTTTTATACTGTGTTGAACAGCCAAGAATTTGAGAAGTGGTCCTGTGTTACCACCATATGTCAAGGTAAATACCATGCAGCACTGTGTAACCTTGACACTAGCATATCAAAAATTAAGACTGAACTGTTCCTCATGGATCATCAGACCAGGTGCAGCAGAAGAACAGAGTGCTACTGAAACTCTCTCATGAACAATCAGTTGCCATGACCTGGAAAAAAACCAATTCCTTGTGATGCAGCTAAGAGACTTCTGAAGCATGGCCTGAAAATTATTCAAATGATTTTATGATTTAGGCTATTGCCTATGGAAGCCTTCAAGGGAGCTACTGAGCACCATTTCACAAGGATCATTAGCTAGAACTGACCTGAAATGCCACAGGTGAATAAACAAGCAGCTCAAGACCATAAAAAAATCAGAGAGATTTTTTTACACTGACATCAATGAAATTTGAGCGGGATTACTCAGGAAATACAAACCCAACTAAAATTCACACCCACAAATCCCCTGTTTTGAAGTCAGTCAGCTGTTATAACTGCAGTCAAAGTCTAATAGTACCCAAAATGAGTGAGACAAAAAGCTCTATTACAGAGATTTTGATTATTTCACTGCTTTTAAGGTACAAACTGTAAGAAAAGGTATGTTATCTAGCAGACTGGCCGCTACATTCAGTACAGTCATCTGTCTCCATGTCCTATTTTGATCTATGAAATGCTCTATGACCCTGGATAACATGCTGCTTCTTACCCGCTTCCCCATCTTGTCTTGTGCACATAGCCCTGCCTTCACTTCAATGTAGCACACTTGCCACAAATGAATCCAGTTTATGACCAAAGAATATTATTAGACAAATTATTCTTATAATTTGTAGAAATAACTGAAGTTTGACATTTGGGTTTGGAATAATTTGCTACCATAATCAGATGTAATACTTGACTTCATTCAGAACAAGTGAAATAGCTATCTAAGAATCAGCTCCAACCCACACATTTAAATCTTGTCTCAACTTCTCTTAAGCATATTTGTGCACTTTCTTCCAGCATTATACCTTGTACCATGGTGCTGTATTCAAAACTGTGCTATGTACTGGACTAGTGAAATCTTCACGGAAGATTAGATCTTATATTTATTAAATTCTGCCATTATAAACAGAACCCTTTCAGGGTACTCAGAAATTCCAAGTACTTTCACTTCTTATTTCCCTTCAAAAAGGGAAAATACTTGATACTGAACTACTGACAGGTATTACTGAATACAAATGAGCAACCTTAACTCCCTAGCCACCTATTTTATATTAAATATATAGATATAACATTTTGTCATAAAACTAAATTCAATACACATTCATTAAATTGTTAATTCAGGATTCCAGGAACTTTTGGTAGCAGCATAAGATATAACAATTCTCACTACTTCACTTCTTCTTGAACCAGGACAGATGAATTTTAAATGTATGCAGTGGGTATGAAATCAGACAACTTCAATGGACGCATGATTTCTGTCTTGTATCTTTCCCTGACATTACTGGTTTGCAAATGCTGAGCACTAAAGGAAGTGCCCAGACTGTACAGTTCATCACTGCAGTTCAAGTGGAGCCTCTTCAACATACCCTGTTATCTGAGAACGATTAACACTATCTGGACTGGTAAATTCTTTCCACCCTTGCTGACTCAGAAAGGGGATTTAAATGAAGCTGCTAACTATAATGAGCAGTTGTCCTGCTGGTTGTCTGAAGTAGCTATACACTACTTACAATCAAACTGTAAACCAGTCATCTCACTTCACTGATATTATTCAGGCTTCCTGGAGTTCAACAGATAACTCATTATCCAGTCCATCACACTGAATGTCTACCTCTCTCCATCAATGTTCCAAGACACAGGATGAATTAAATCCTCATCATGGTCATCACGCTATCTCACACAATCTGTTTTCCAAGTCTCCCTGAAAAATAAAGCTGCTACTCATAGTGGACTGAAAGGAAAAATCCTCCAAAACAACACACCAGTATCAGACTTACCACACCTTTAATGGTGCTATTATCAGCAACAAGCAACTACAAATTGTTCAGGGTGCCAAGGACAGATTTCTTCAACGTGATCCCCTAAAATGGTACATTTCATCTAGCATCTTTTTTGTCAAAAGTAAATTAATTAGCAGGTACCTCAGCAGAGGAAATGAAATTAGAATAACCCAATACTGACACTTTGAGGCTTCCTCCTTTTGTTATAAATAGCAACTGTATCCTGTTTTTAATTATGAGCCTTTTGATAGCCCACTACTGGTAAGCACATACGTGGTCACGTGCGAGTTGGGGAACAGAAGAATCAGGCCTTTCCTCCTGTTCACATACAAAACTGTGACTTCAGAACTCCTCTCTGCCAAACCCCAGCAGAAACACTTGATAAATGGGCCCTGAGAGAGCACTTCTCTTTGCCTTCGGCTCCAATGGCTTGAAAGCATATGACAATCTATCAATACCGGGAGTTGGCAGCTTGAAAAGTGGGAAGGACTTCACTGATAGGATGCATCTGCTCACTAATAGCATTGGTGCTCTGCTCTTTTTCCCATTCACTGCCTGTAGGTATGACTCCACTGGGAGACTCACCATCAACAGATGGTCCCAAGCAAAGGTGTAATCTGCCCCAAACAAACAGAATTACAGGCTTTTGCTAAAGTAGAACTGAATTGGGAACCCAGGCAGTACAGAGTGCATTAACATGAGTACATTCCAAAATGATGATCTAAAGCTGCCAGTGAAGCTCTGCCCTGAAGTTGCATATTTATACTCATGCCCCTTATTGTCTCGGCTTATACAACAGCTGCTTATTTTGGGAGAAATTTGGCTGCATCCTAATTAGGTCACTTACCTCCTACGGTCCTCTTTTCCCTTCAGGATATACTCTGCTAAAAATGTTTTAATGCAAAATCTACACTTTCATCTCCTTCCACTCCTGAGTACTTCCAATATGTTGACTTATTATTCCATTAAGAAAATAAAAACTACTAAAATTGGAAAAGCCTTTACCAAGATAGACAACCATATTATAATACAGGACTAAATGTGTATATGCCTTAAAAGCATCATTACCTTTTAAGTTATTTGTTGTTTTGTTGAACGCAACATTTAAGTTTGGAATCACCCCGCTACAGTTTGCTGATAGCAATTCCAAGCAGAAGCAAAGGAAAATAAAAAAATAATTTCAAATGGAAGTTCTGTATCAAGATTTAATATTTGAATTCACATTCACTGTGCAGAAAACAAATGTTCTATTTTTAAACAAAATTTTATACAACATTACCTTACTGGACAACATACCCTGCTCCTAAAGATCTTATGATATATCTGCTGACTTTAATGACAAAAGGAAAATTTTAAACATGCTAACTTCTTGCAAAACACATAAAAAAAGATTTATTAAAAGTAACTGTCATTTGCCTCAAAAGAATTTTTTAGCAAATTATGCCAGAGAAAAGTAAGTTCTATTCTCTTTCAGATGCATTACATAATATCTAGCATGCAAAACAGACTGTACTAGTATAACTTCAAATCCGATCTCACCAACAGATTTCATACAGTAACTGCATGCAAAATAATGTGTGTCAGCTATTGGACAAATTTCATTTTGAGCTAAATCAGCAAAACTGACCACTGTCTTATGAATTTGATCACCTGGAGTGCTAACTGTCCAGGTGGCAAAAATATGGAATACCAAAGTCATGAGTGTTACTACTGAAGTGACACGCCAGTGCTGCTCTGTGGTTAAAACATATACACATGAAATATGGCACTGTTCCATTTTATGTGACGCCATTGCCTTGGCACAGCAAAACATGACTTTACAGTGAAAGCACAATAAATGCAAATTTCTTCAAACTAGCTCTGAAAGAATTCAGTATCTTCGTTTTCCTTGTCAAATTTAGGTCACTTATGTAGTTTATGAAATCAGTCTCCTGAGGCTGCAGAACTTCAGCATCACAATGTTTTCAGTGTCCTTGTTCAACAAAAGGAGTCCCTAAACTTCTGTCTCAGGGCAGGGTACTGCCCCTTCACTGTGCCAAAACAACTGGTTTTGTGGACTACAAGGTGAACCTCGATAGAAGTGATTTCATTTCAATAATAATACGTGGCCCATTTGGTCTTGATCAATTCTTTGATACATTTCATAGCTTACAGCTTGTCAGCACAACAGAGAATGACAAATGCTCAGCTAGAGGGAGATCTGAGCAGCCAGTCAAGGAGTAAGAAACTAGACCAAAAGGAGCCCATCTACCAAAACCGTTTACACCATGGAGCCCTGGTGTATAAAAGAACTTTAAGGGCTGGGTCATACATCACAGTATCAGCCTTGGAAGTTTGAACCACAGTTGTGTAGTCATCTGCTTAACCCCTTTTTAAAACTGAATGCTTGCCATCAACAGCTTCTTCATGGTTTACATTTTTGCCACGTAAACTCTAGGCCAGAGCTTATAAACCAGAAACTCTCCTGCATAACTACATCTACTGCACCTAGCTGGTACACATACCTGCACTGTAGATGACTACAAACACAGATTTATTTTTTTAAAAAAACACCATAAAAAGATTATTTTAGTCCTTATCAAGATGACAGCTACACTATTTTTCAGTTTACTTGTATAATAAATGTTTCTATGATCTAAATATTTGGCAACATCAGAAATATCTAAAAAAAACCAAAACAGAAGAGGTACCTAGTATAAGACTTCTTGCTATTTCATAAGGTCTTTTTTTTTAAAAAAAAGTAGTTATTTACTCTTTAAAAAACAATCAAGTGCTGTGATTTAGCTAATAATAAATGTTCATCAATGTATAATGGAAAGTCTGGAAAATGCTTAAGTACTGCGACAGAAAAGGTGAGCTGCATGTCAAATCCCTCACACAGCCTGTAGTCCTTCAAGATTATCAGAGGTACACTAAACATCTCCTAGTGAGCTATAGAAAAGGACATGCTTTCAGGTGTAGTCGCCAGATGGGCAACTACCATCTCCAGTCACATGGGTAGCTTCACCAAGGACTAGAGCTGGGTTACAGTGGACTGAAAGCCACACCTGAATCATTCAAGAGGTGTAGACTAGTTGTCTGCTACACAGAACACATGGGCAAATACAATTGCAGCTTTGGGTAATAGCAAAAATAGCTCTGTGTAAAAGCATAAAGTTCTCTACTCATTTCTCTGAAATTTCTCTGAAATAAGGCTGAGTACACCTTCCCTGAGAGATAACTGTTTCAGATTTGGAACTACTTACATTATCATATAAATTTTTCTACATTTATCACATGTACTTCCAAAGTTGTATTAATGTTCTGGTTTTAGAATGAAATTAATTTTGTATGAAGCAAGCTGGTGAATACTCACACTTAGAGAATACTCTGCAAGCTGATGTCTGCCTCTGTAGCACCTAGCATTATCATATAAATTTAATGGAGCGGTGTAAAAAGACCAAGCTATAAGTCTTACCGCTTAGCTGGGGGAGAAGGTAATAAAGTAGTAACTTCAAAACTGAGCAGAGCAGTCTGAGATGTACTGTGGGTAAATTGCAGATAACGTACAAAATTCACCTAAGAAATGTGTAATTTGTAAATGCAAAACTTACCATCCATCTATCTGATTACAAAATCTGGATGATAAAGCTGCTTCACAAATGAGTCCTAGTTTCTGTAACTTGTGCCATTTTTCTGTCCCTAAGTAAAAAAAAAAAAAAAATTAAAATGTCCTTTGCAGTATTTACTAAATTTGGCGTTGAATAATTTTCTCTTTTCTAACTTAGTAAATCTGTAAGATTAGCAAGCCATGTAACCATTAGCAATAGATTTTACTGTTTGACTTAAATGCGTGCTAATATATAGATGCCAGAAAAATTGAACAAACTGACTTACTCAAAAGCTCTCTATTTGACCAAGTTATAAAAGAAGCAGGTCTCCTCCCTGGGAAGTACAGCTTGGCTCTGTAACCTTGGTTAAGGAGACTCCTCTACTTGAGGTGCTCTGCTATGCTGCTGCTTATAGAAAATCTGCCTATCTGAAGAAAAAGGAGAATTATCACTAGCATGTTATTAAATTCCTGGCAGGTGGATCTGCCAGCAATAGACAAAGCCAAGTTCAAAAGGACACTTCCAGCGTTAAGGGTACAGAGGTTTTCCTTTACCCATTCTTAAGTCCCCAGCATCTGGTGTTTAGGAAAATAAGGAATTGCCTAATGAGATCTCAAGTTTTGTTTCTTTAGCTGTGGGATCAGTGAAAAACTTTTACAATCCTATCTCTTTGCCTGATTCCCTGAGGTCTCACATGTAACTGGACCCACAAAAAAGCAAGCAGGAGCACAGCAGACATGCTTCTTTCTATCACCCTCTCCTGTCTTGCCCAGGTCACCCAACTTGGCCCCTTACTTTTGCACACCATGAAAGCAGACTGCTTCATAAAAACACAGAACATAAAGTGCCCCTGTGGCACCTTAGACGACACCTCTGGCTCTGGCCATGTCAGTGGCGCTTTAAAGAGGAGGCAAAGGGAAGCTGCCAGGTGGAGGAGATACCTTATGCAGAGCCCTATGCCACAGCTTTCCTACGCGGCTACTTTGCTTCTGCTGAGTCTTTTAAGTCTGCCAGCCCCAGGAACACTATGCAGCAGCCATCTTGCTTCAGCACACTTGCAGCTTCACACAGTACACCTCAAGCAGAGGCTTTAATTTTGTTCTTTATTATCCTTACACCAATGTATAACAAAGGCAATTTAGGCTCAGGTTATAAGCAATACAAAACCAGAAGGAAGAAGCTGGCACAGCAGCCTGACATCATAGGCTTCAGAAAGGCTATGAGAGCCTGCCAAAACACAATCTTGGCTAAAAGCGTTAGGACATATGAGACATTTCCCCTTCCCAATGCCTAAAACCAAAACAAACCCAAAAATGTTCTCCACCCCCACTGAGAGGAGAAGCAGAGCCATGGGGTTTGACTGCAAATCTAGGAGAGACCCATAACTACTTCCCCAGATGGAACTATGTATGACAAGTTCAGCCAGCAGCAATTTTGTGCAGCCAAGCTATAAATCCCTCAAATGGGGTCTCATAATGAAAATGTGAACACTGTCTTAAATAGATGGCACCTTGACCTGACAGAAATTTGGCCTCTGTTCATCTGCCAAAGCAGCCTTGAAACAGAAATGAGCAGTTTCTCCCCCACCTAGGATGTGTGGGGAGGGAGGTAAGGGTTGACAGATGGGAGGTAAGGGTTGACAGATGGTTTTGTGGACAAAAGAGAGAGGATGAGCAATAAACTGCAAATTGATCTGTGCAGAAGAATAAAAGCAGGATGTGGCAAGGTAGACCTAGGTCAGTGTCACACAGGTGCAAGCCTTGGAATTAGTTTCCCAAACATCTACAGCAAACATAAAAAACAAGTCAGTAGCAAGGAGGGAGAAAAGAAAACCACATCTCACATTGCATGGAGCAAACCAACCAAAAAAACCAAACACAAAAGCAAAAAGTTCTTTTCTGTGACCATGGCTTCAGTGACTTCTCTGTTCCCAATTCCTTGGTTTAAGCTGTGTGTTTTGCCACATCATTCAAGAAAATAATAAACCTTCTGCTTTCCCTGAAAATGTTTGTAAACATCCCCCTGTTGAGACCTTAACAGAACCAGACTTCCAGACCTAAACAAAGGAGGACCTTCCACCCTTCCACAGCGCCAGAATGGCATGCCCTTTCCCAGCCCCCTGCCCACCGCAGAGCATTTCAGACTAAATACAACCTGGAGTTTCCGCCTAGGAATCCACTAAGATCCATCTTAACAAAATGTCAAAATAGGTGATAGGCAAGGAGTCATTTGTGTGTTTTTCTTTGCCTATGACAACGTCTAGGAGAAAAAGAAAAGGTTACGATTTTGTTCATAAAACCTCTCCAGGGTAAGGAGACAAAACAGTGTGCCAGCCCCCCCAGACTGAATTCATTTACAAAGCTTTAATTTTTCACTTAGCTGCATACAAAGCAAAGGTACTGAGGAAAGACTGTTCACATGTGAAGGCCTAAACTGATTTGTGATTTGTCCAAGAACAGGAGTGCTCAGCTCTAAAGAAATAACCCAAACAAGAGAGTCTCTTACCTTGTCAGGAAAACAAACTCCTTGCTCAAAAAAAATGGAAAAGAAAAAAAGAAAAAGAAACATGACCTAAAAGTTCTTTAAGCCTGTTTATTGAACCTAATGTTTTCCAACTGACTACATGTCAGTAGCAAGAACAGTATTTAACTATGTGGGCTTACAAATTTGACTTACTACTTTTCCCCTCATATGGCTCTAATGCCTTCGCATCTATCTGTTGTAAATGAAAATACTTCAGCTGGGAACAAAACCAATAAAAAAACCCCAAACAAAAAAAAACCAAAACAAACAAACAAAAAAGCCACCTCCAGAAAGGCTCTGTTCTGACAAAACAAAAGGGTTCTCATGAAAGCATGCTTTCAAACACAAATCCAGTTTAGTTTTCCAACAAAAGCTGGTAGAAAAATGTGTAACTTACCTACTATAAACAAAAACAGTTTAAAGAAGGAAGTACTAGGAATAAAATCATTATATTGTTGGAGCAGACCAGGAGGAAGAGTTAGTCAAACTATCTAGTGGTTTGAGGAGCTGGTATCTTTTCTCCCTTGAGGCAAAATGCTGGGCACCAAAAAATAGCTCACAGCTGCCCCTTAGCATAAGTCCTTTTATGAGAGTACGGAAAAGAAAATGTCAGGGCAAGGGTATAAAAAATTTACCGACCCTGCTATATTTATCTCTTGATGGATCGCTTAAAAGATGCAGCAAGGGCTACTATTTTTCTGCAGGCGTATCACCTCTACAAACAATAGCGAAGTTTGAAGGGTCCATCACTCCAGCCTGGTGGAAGAATCCTCCTCACTGTCTGCCTGACCACAGCCTGTAACTACAGCACCCCTCTAGCACATAAGCAGCTTTTCAAACAGCTGCCCTCTTCCCATGACAGCTGTAAACTTGCACACGTGCAAAAGTATCTGTGTTGGAGGCAGCCAAAAGTAACATGATAGCTAATTTGATGGATACCATTGCCTATTTTTCCAATTTTGGCAGGGCCAGAGTACTTCTATCACTTTAACCTTCCTTTTCAAGCCAACTAAAATTAAAATGAGAAGAAGGGAGTGTAGGTGTTCCTGAGGCTATAAGAAATCTAGCAGAGCTAACACAGTGTGATGAATTATTTCTCTCTCTTCTTCATCAGACAACATGGCACCAGTACTACTGGTGGCAAAGTGTCATACAGAGAAACCTGCACTAGCGCAAACAGTGTAATATGTCTGAGCAGACCAGTTCAGGTGTACATGTATCTCTTCCTTTTGGCAGCCAGAGCCAACTCAGATATTTTACTGTATCACACAAGTGAACCAAAAAGGTAATAAAGGGAAGGTTGCTCTAGTAAGAAAGGCAACAAAAGCTTTACTTCTTCACACAAGACTTGTGCTGCTATCCATTCTAACATCTTGTCTTGCATAAAAGATATTTATCTGATAACTTTAACAGAACCGTAGATGAAGGCTTTGTAGTTCCAGTCTGGAATAAAGATAGAAGGAAGAATCAAGATAGTGGGGGACTTTTGAACCCTGCCTCTTAGTAAATGAAGCTCAGTGTGCTGAATTCAGGCCTGGGAACGCCATCTATGTCTAGGACTCATTTTCCAATTTTTTGTGGGTTTTTTTTGAGGGGGAGGAAGATAAGAGGATGAGTGTTTTTATTTAATAAAATGTAACTAACCAGAATGCAAAAAATCTGTACAATCTGGATAAAGGGTTTTTAAATGAGGGCACTGAGAGGGACATTTTCCCCCTACTTTAGAATGCAGTAAATAGCAAATTAGCATACCTTGGAGTGGAATTTCTGTTACAGGAGAAATGAAAGGTTAATTGTCTAAAGAATAAAGACTATGTTTGACATCTCCTTAGAAAAGAAAGTTTCCTAGTAAAAGCAGAGCCCCCACTTGACGCTTCTAATTTGCCTTCAATGTTTGCATACACTTTCAAATAATAAACACTCCAAAAAGACTGACTTTCTGAAAAACAGTTAAAAACCCCCAAACCCGCAGACCTCAAAGCCTCGTTTGCTGGGCTTGTTAGAGGGCTTTGGACGTCCCAATGACTGACAAGCCTTTAATGCCTGTAAGATGGCTGATAATGCATACATATGGTTTGAGAGGCAAGTTCAGAGTACTGACCATGCGTAATAAGCCAAGGACAGCCAGCAGGCTGAACAACACATCAAACAAACTCTCATGAACTAGGGGTGGCTGACCAACCACAAATTACATTCTCCATCAATTAGTACCAATTAGAAAGCAGGAGGGGATGGTATGCCACGCAAATAAAGATGTCCTCCCCACTCCAAGCCATTTTCATAAAGCTACCTTTGTTGCCACTTCTTAGCATGCATCTTGCTTCCACACACACATGCCTGGGCTCCCACAGAGGAATTCGCTGTACGAAGCCCTATAGCAGCAAAGTTGCTTAGAAAAGCCATTTGAGCCAGGGCGCACAGGCTAGAGTTTCTCCATCCTACTGTAATTTAAGTGCCAAGAGCAGGGTTTCATAAGGTGCAAGAGAGACAGAAAACCACAGCCTCAAGCCAGCGAGCTCCCATCCAAACAGATCCCACCCTAGAGCACTCACTGCAGCCTTGCATGAATAGTGCCCAGCACATTGCCAGATGGTCAGCAGCTCTCAGTTGCTCCCTGTTCAGTACATAGTCTTCACTCAGGCAGCATTTAGGACGAAAAGCACCACTGGGGAAAGAGAAGCAGATGATGACTCTCCCTTTTTCTAACTCATTGTAAACTAGGTCTTGCAGTGTTAGCGTGTTCATCCTATGCAAGGTTAAAAACAGCACACTGCTTCCACAGTTGTGCTTGTAATGGTGGTTTATGATGTGACTCCACAAATTTGTGCTGCTGTGCAAGTGCTTTTCTGCTTCTGCAGATGGTTAAATTTTTCCTTGCTGTTTTGAAGGCATGATGTAACTCATTAGGTTACACCATAAACTACACTTAAGATTAGCTAGCATTTCAAAGACAGCTGTGTCTGTTTAGGAAAGGAAAAACAGCCCTATTCAGTGTTTATACGTATTCCATCAACAAACAGAACTATTGCCTAATAATATTGACTATGCTTTTCAGGCTTTACTGAACCTCTGCACAGGCGAGAGGAATAATATAAATGCAATTAAAATTTCAACAGTACAGGGTAAGAAAAGAAAATTGGTATCATTTTCTTGTACTGAAGTCATCTTAAGTACCACACTTGTAATAAGAATACTACTTTGATCTTAGTACTTCTCACTTGTAAAACTTAATTATTTTGAAAAAAAATCAGCATTGCCATTTACATATAGGATACCATTACTGCACAAAGAACTACTGTTCATTTCTTTTCTCACAGACTTTTTTCAGGTGCTACTGTGACAAATAGGAAAAGGAAAATCCAGTAAAAATCATGGAACCTTGGCACAGCTATCTTTCAAAGACATGCTGGTTTCTCATCATTTTCCCATTCACCAACAGGTGGCCTTTTCTGTCCAGAAAGGATCTGGGGCTTGGTCCAGTACTGTAGACAATGGAAGCACGGCTGCTGTGTGACTGAGCTCAGTGGATAAGGGCTGGGCTCTTCTATTCCATTTCACCTATCGTTGTGAGAGCCTAGTCTGCAGTTCAAGTGTGACAAGGAAACAAGACAGAGGTAAGTACAGCAACAAAATTCCAGATNGCAAAGTCTGTTCTATTTTTATACTTTGTTTTAAAAAAAAAAGTTGTTAGAAAGCTTGGCTGGGTAATTATTTTTGGCAAAACACAGGCATTCCTGGAAAAGCATGTAATAATAAAAAAAAGAAGGAATAAAATATGGGTGTACCTCTTAAAATCAAAGTAAGATCTTAAATACCTGTCACAGTCTTACTAAAAATGCTTGGGGGATAAATCAAAATTGAGTATTCTTGAAACAGCTGCATTTGACTATTTTCCCTGTAAGCTAAAACAAACACACAAAAAGGCCATGCACACATTTGAGAACCACTTTAATATTTCAGCAGCCCTGGAACTGAAACTAAATGATACCAGAGTAAGGATTGGGTTCCTCCTTTGAACTTTAAATTCTGCTCAGCTTGTGTCAGATGAAATAAAATGATTGCAACTGTGATGAAGCAGAGGAACTCACTTTCCCATTCCCACTTTCTCATTCGCAGCTTGTTTTTTCCTACATGGAAAGAAAGAGGGACATTCCGTTCATTTCCAACAGGGTCACAGAAGAACTTCAGGAGCTAGAGGGATAGGGTGTCACCAGGACAACACAAGTAAGCATGAAAGACAGATATGAACAGGCTTCTTCAGCAGCACGCTTGTCAGATTTTTCATGAATCACAGTGTGACTATACTGCAACAATAACTGCTCTCTTGTAAACTACTCTGGGTTATCCCTCTCTCTGTAGGCTAGTTGATACTGTTTACAAACACCACAGCTGGCTTGTCACTAACCACTATAAATGGACTAAACCACAAGATTGTTCCTTAATTCTTGATATGCTCTGTTACAGACAGCTTTTACAGATGCAGACCACATGAGGTATTACCAGCCCCAAATGCTACATTCAAGACAGCAGCTTGAATGAGACCATCTCCTGATGTAAAGGTATAAAGGACGGTACTCCACACCACAGTAACTGCCCTAGACCTGCTCCACTGCACTACCATACATACACCACCAAGGTCACCTTGGTCACACCAACAGTGTGCCCAGGTGGCCAACAAGGCCAATGGCATCCTGGCTTTTATCAGAAACGGTGTGACCAGCAGGTCCAGGGAGCTTATTCTCCCTCTGTACTCCGCACTGGTGAGACCACTCCTTGAATACTGCATTCAGTTCTGAGCCCCTCACTACAAGAAGGATGCTGAGGCTCTGGAGCAAGTCCAGAGAAGAGCAACAAAGCTGGTGAAGGGGCTGAGAACANCACAGAAAGGGTCATTGGGCACTGGAATATGCTGCCCAGGGAGGTGGTTGATTCGCCTTCCCTGGAGGTGTTTAAGGCACAAGTAGAAGAGGTCCTGAGGGGCATGGTTTAGTGTTTGGTGGGAATGGTTGGACTCAATGATCTGGTGGGTCTCCTCCAAATTGGTTATTCTATGATTCTGTGATTCCTGGGTCTGTTTACTTTCAAGTGTTTTAAAGTACATTTTTTCCCTGCCTAATTTGATCCAATCTAATCTAGTTTTGACAGTGACAAAGGATTGGTGGGGTTTTCGTGATACATTTATGAAAATTCAGTTTTCTTCCAGCTCCATAGCATGAGTAGTTATCAGCTGCTGCAGGCTATTTTATACAGTCATACTGCTTTAAGAACTGTGACTAGGGCCTTGTTTTTCTGTCCTCCAAGGTCTCTGGACCACAACACACCACATACTTCAAAATATTTATTTTCAACTAGTAAACCAGATAGAAAATGCTAATCTAGAAGGAAAACTTACATATTGAGGCAGTACAGAAATAAGGTAGAAAACCAAACCCTCTCCAAAATGCTACCAATGTTGCTGCAACAAATGATACAGCCACCTTTGGGCAAGTTTATGAAAACAAGGACCTTTACCCATTTCTGCAAATTGTATTTTCTGGTCTATGCTTCATTTCCACTACACTTCTGTATTTCTCCAAGTCTTTGTTGTTTCTTTATTCACAGTCACTATATATGGTAGTCGCATCCATGCAGTAAACTGGATTCACCATTCACTTCCAACTACTTCATTTTGGCCTGCCCATTAATCTCAGCCACTGTATCTTTCCCTAAATTTCAACTTCGTGAGTAGCTTCAGATTAGCAAAGAAATCTGTCTTCATTTCCAAATATCAAAAAAAGTCTATTCCTAATAACTCTAGTGTTGAGCCCAGAATAATTTTGTCTTACAAAATTGAGATATATAAAGGTCTGACTTCTTGCAGCCTTTTGCTGCTAGGAATTTCTACCGCATGGGATAAATATCACTTTCTAATTCTTGAATATTTTAAAAATAAGGGCCCTTTTTGTTTTTTAATATAGAGAGCTCATTTTATTTTATTTTTTTTCAGTTACAACAAATCCAATTATGGCAAGCTAACAAAAAATCATGAAAACCTTTAATATTATGTAAAATTCCTCTAATGTAATCAAAAGCTTATGTAACTTTGTCCACTACCTGAAATTAATTCTGGTAGCAGTGTGGCCAGCAGACATGACAAAAACTTTTATAGAACTTACATATACTTAAGCATGCCTGTTTAAAATTAAATAAACAAAAATATATTAAGAAAAATGAGGCAGTCAATTTGAGTTAGATATTGATGTTTCACATTCTTCTGGCATTAACAAATGGCTCCTACTTTAACATACAAAGTGTTTTCAGATATTGTTTCATCCAATTTCTACACTTAACATCCACACATGCATTTTATCAGGTATTTAAAATACATGGACAGGCTAAAGTAGAACACAAACTTCCCATGTATTAAGATGACTTATTACTACTCTTCTGAAAAATAAAGACTGAAAGCCACACTACTCGTTATAATAATCTCTTCAGATCACATAACAGATGTTGGTCTGAGAACCTAAAAATAACAGCAACTGACAAACACCCTTCATTATTTTTAAACTGTACAAATACTCTTAACACAAACGAATATATACATGTATATTTTTAGGGAATATATTAAATATCTAAATTAACTCTGAAATACCTACAAACTTGAGTGATGCACTTCCACTGAACATCTTTTTGTAAAACCTGGAAGTCTTACTTTTCTTAGTCCCTTTAACTAACTTATGCACCAACATGTATATTAATACTAGTTCCCATACTGCCATTACCTAAGCACATCTCAGAAGATGCTGCTTATTTTGCAAATGCAAAATGCAAAAGCCTGGTCACCCCTTCACAAAGGCAACATTGTGGGGGTTTTTTTCTTTCCACAATCACAAATAAAAAAGACAAGAAAGCTTGATACCCTTAAATTCTTCTTGAACCTTGGAACTTCAGGTTTTGGAGCTATGGTCATCCTACTGTAACCAAGCAAGTGATGGGAAAAGACTCCTTGCATGGTCCAAATGCAGCATATCTGGGTAAGATAGAAGAAATTACTTACATCAGCGCACCTACTACATTTTTGAGACTATGATGGAAAATCAAAACGTAGTTGCATGACTTTCCCTTTTACATAAGAATAAAGTCACCAGATGTTTTGATCAGTCACCTAAATCTGCCAAACACTTAAAGAGCTCTGCATGAAGAAACCTCCTCCAAGTCCCAAACCAAGATGCAAAAAGAAAAAAAAAGAGCAGAAGTGCTCACATGTATCTGAGTGAATGTAAAACATATGCCACGGATTATGTCACTGGAAGCAGCATGTCCTCGTTTTCAAGGTAAGCAGAAGGAAATCTCAGTAGTGCACCTGCAGACCAAACATTCTGCAAGGACTGATACTTCCAGAGAAGCATGAAAGGAGAACATAAGGCAGGCCACACTGAATTTTCTCAGCAAGGCCCTATCACTAACAAAGAAAGCAAAGCTTATCATGCTTGGTGTCCGTATCCTACAAGCTTGCTGTAATACTCAAAGGGCTTAAGTACCCTTATCTGCCAACCCCCCGCTTCATTTCTTCATTGAAATAAATCCTCTGTAATAACAAATGAGACTTGTTACTTAGCCTGTATGCAGATGAGAAGTGTCAGAGCTGCTTTTACATCTGGCTGGCAAAAGACAATCCATCTAGGTAGCATGAACTGTTTATCAATTACAGAAAAACCTAACTTCATGAATCTCACTGTTATCCTCTCCACCCCCACTAAGTTCTTTAACCTTTCTAATTAAAATACAGTAATTCCAACACACAGTTATTTAAAGCTACAGCTTTCTATGTACTTTGGCAGCTGTTATTTTATCTGTAATATTTCTAAATTAGTGATTTTTAAGAACAGATTCCTGGACATGGAGTGAGTAGAAACAAAGAATGAGGGGAATGGTTTGAGATTACTTAAACAACACCAGTTTCTGCAGTCCTGCCACAGGCTTTCAAAGTCATCAGTCTCTAAGAGAGTTCAGGATACGCTGCAGTTCACCAGCTTAGGAATGCTTTTAAAATTTGGCTGTGAAGAGGAATACAGATGTTTATTGTAGTTATTAGAAATAAAAAGAAGACGGGGATGACCAAAAGCTTGTTATAGAAAAAGAATTTCCTGAATGTATTTACATATTCCTTAGATGGCAATTTATAAATTATGTGTTTTTCAGTAACACTTGAAATTAGAAAGTTATAAAAAACCCTATGGGAATAAATTTTTATCTTTTAAAAGCAACAGAAATAGCCTGAGATTTCATTCTGAAGCGGCACAGAGGTCTTGACTGCATCTGTGATTTCTACCATAGAATCATATGGGGCATGAAGACAAAGAGGACATACACATGAGTAAAGATGATAAAGGATTAGTTTCAAAAAGCTGAATTGTTGATTTTAAAACAAATCACACACATTTTCTATGCAATTAAAAAACCCTAATGTTTTACACACCAAAAATTCAAAATTACTGTCACTCTCAGTGACTTACACAGTCAATGCATGCTCAGAACTGAATAACCAGAAAAGCACCATAACTGAAGAAAAAATAAAAAAGATGAAGAAATTGTCACTTTACCTCCCTTCTCTCAAGCACTTAGTAAGTATTAATATAACGACTTATAGTTTGAAACATAGATACATACAAATAAATCATAAAGGGCTCAGTAAAAGCTCCAAGTCATAACTAACTTTGGAATTTTCTAAAACAGAAAGAACACTACAACCTTTTATGTCTCTTCTAATACCCTAAGTTCATTCCAACCTGATCGCCTTCTATGACAAAGTGACTGGACTACTGGATGAGGGAAAGGCTGTGGATGTGGTCCTCCCAGACTTCAGCAAAGCCTTTGACCGTTTTTCACAGCATTTTGCTACGGAAACTGTCAGCCTCTGGCCTGGATGGGTTCCTGGGTGGAAAACTGGATGGATGGCCAGGCCCAGAGAGCAGTGGTAAATGGAGTTAAATCCAGCTGGAGGCCAGTGACAAGTGGGGTTCCCCAGGGCTCAGTGCTGGGTCCAGACCTATTCAATGTCTTTATCAATGACCTAGGCATTGAGTGCACCCTTAGCACGTTTGCAGATGACACTAAGTTGGGTGGAAGTGTCAATCTGCTGGAGGGTAGAGAGCCTCTGCAAAGGGATCTGAACAGGCTGGACTGCCGGGCAGAGTACAATGGCATGAGGTTTAACAAGGACACGTGTTGGGTCCTGCACTTGGTGCACAACAACCCTGTGCAGGTACAGACTGGGAGAAGTCTGGCTGGAAAGCTGCTTGGAGGAGAGGGACCCGGGGTTGTTGGTTGACAGCAACTGAACATGAGCCAGCAGTGTGCCAGATGGCCAAAAGAGGGCTGAGAACAGGCCTTATGAGGAACGGCTGAGGGAGCTGGGGTCGTTTAGCCTGGAGAAGAGGAGGCTGAGAGGAGATCTCATTGCTCTCTATAACTACCTGAAAGGAAGTTGTGGAGAGGAGGGAGCTGTCCTCTTCTCCCAAGTGACAGGGGACAGGACAAGAGGAAATGGCCTCAAGATCCACCAGGGGAGATTTAGGCTGGACATTAGGAAAAAAATTTCACAGAAAGGGTTATTGGGCACTGGCACAAGCTACCCAGGGAGGTGGTTGATTCACCTTCCCTGGAGGTGTTTAAAGTACAGGTGGATGAGGTGCTAAGGGGCGTGGTTTAGTGTTTGGTGGGAATGGTTGGACTCAATGATCTGGTGGGTCTCCTCCAAATTGGTTATTCTATGATTCTTAAATTACACTATGCCTACAGAATTTAAAAATAAATTTGGTGTTTATGCAGGTTATCAACACAAGTTATTCTTTCAGAATTTCTTTCCACTCCTTTCTTCTTGTACAAAAGCACTCTTATTTATTATCATATTAATGTGAAATAAAACCATAATATATTTCGTTTGATCTCCATGTTTTCTTAGCAGACTTCCTAATCCGTTCTTCAGTGTGTTGCCAGTGTAACAAACTTCATCTCTTCAGGAGATCATAAGCACTAAAAACATTTTAAAGATTTTTTTCATTTTTCTTCTTGTATGCCGTATTTGGAAGAAAGTTCCCTTTCTATGTCATTTCAGGTTTTTTTAATTCTACTTGCAAGGCTGCTGTATTTTGATTGCAAAGACTGATGCAAACATCTCACAATCAAAAACTCTCTGATTACTGGAAAACAGAACTGGACACATAGCAAAGTGGGCCATACAACTAATTTCTGATAGAAATTCTGTTCCTCTTACACATATAAGTATCACTGAAAGCAGTGATTACCTGTCTACAAAGAAGACATATTTTAATCGAGCTTTAAGATATTCTTTCTCATATTCTACCATAACACAGAAACTAAATAAATTTAATTCTTAAAACACCCTAACATTTTTTAGTTCAGTAAGGGACTATGCAACCAAATTGGCTTTTGTTCAGGTCAACATGGATACTCTTAACATAAAAGATGCAATCTAGCTCAATAATGGGCTACCGTGTCAACATTTTTTAATTTGTTATAACAGCATATAAAACCTAATGAGCAGTTTGCAAACCTAACCAGCACACAGAAACATACTGACAGCAATATTGACAGCATATAGTCCTTTATATTTACTTGATCATCTGTAATACGTTTGAGGGAGTCTTAGACTTTCAGGGGAAGAACAACTGAAGAAAGTAACAACCAATCAACAAGTTTCTAAATTGTGTATTTCCAGTGCCCTGAACTCACACAATTTTGCTGCTTACAACAGATATCCACAGCTCTCAGTTTTTAAACATGCCACCAACACAGAAAAGGTTTTTTCTCTCTTTAATTTTGGAAAAGGAAAAGGAATCATACATAAGCAGAAGAACTAGGACTGTGTTGCTGAATCACCGGAGTGCTATACACATTTCTTATTACCTAAAAATAACTTTCTCTTCCAGCCTTCTAGCACAAACAAACACGAAGCCAGCTCTTTATTCCCCAGTATCGCCTAGGCTGGTCTATACAGTTTGTAATATTTTTTAAAAATAGATAGACAGAACCAGGTTGACACATAGCAATAATGTCATCAGGGCACTTAGAAACATTAATACCTTTAACCACAATCAGGTGCAGGTGGAACTGCACATCTAACCTACCTTCCATACATATACTACATTGAGTTTAATGCATTAATGTATTTTCTTCCTTCTGAATAACTGAGCACATTGCATTTGCAAAAGGTTTAGAGAATTACATTGGTGATTACTTCCCTCTATGATCAACATAAACAGTGGTTTGATGAAAATATCCATACACATAATTATCTAACATCTACAACAGCCTAAAAACTTACTAAAAAATGCAAATATTAGCATGCATTAGTGTATAGATCATTATCCGAAAGAAATTCCAGCCTCTAGATGTCAGTCACATCATGACATCTTAGCATGATGCAAGTAATATTTGATTTCCCTTAGCATCAGTATTTTGATAGCTGCATTCAGCTAGTGCCGCCATCTCTACATCTCTGTCTTCATCTTGCAAGAAATGTAAGAGAATGAAATGGCTCATATACACAGACAAACTAGAAAAGTCTTTCTAGCCATCTACATCAAAGCAGAATACTGTTCCACACCAAAAACATTATCTCTATAAAATAAACCAGACACCGTAGACTAAGATATCAGTGAATCTGTTTTCAGAATTAATTTTGCTACCATTACTCAAACCAGATATTGAGCCATCACTTTTTTCTTGAACATTTTTCTCGTAAGCCTGTTTACCTTTACAGCATTTGCAGTGTGCACAAGTGATAGCTAGTAAAGGCACGTTACTGTGAATTGACTAAATTACAGTATTCTAATGCAAAGATTTAGTAAATTTTCTTAAGAATTTGACTCACTGTCTGCAGTCAAACTTGGATTGTTCACGTTGTAAGAACATGACCAGGCAAAACCAGAACTACAACCATCATAGTAGCAGATATTTTTTTCATGCTAAAGAGTGCATTTTACACTGGAAACATCTCATTAGAATGTGAAGTTTTGGGCAGTCCTAGAATTTTAGTTTGTAAAAGCTCAGACATGAAAGCAATCAGGCCTGTGCTGCTACGTAGTCAGTTTTCATTGTGAATATTAACAGTTTCTGAACTGTGACACAAATTGGTAATATGTATTTTAAATATGATTTCTGATGAAGTTTCTCAGTACAGCAAACTTTCTGGATGTGAGAAGGATGTCAGTGAAGCTGTAAAGCCACTGTAGCCTGGACTCCCTGCCTCCCAACAGGGTTGGTGGAAGGGCATGGAAGTGCTTTTGCTTCAGAGTGAATCAAGGAACTGCTGAAATATTACCAGCATTCCTACTCTTTCTGAAAGAAGTAAACACAGTGTTTGGGAGCTTCTTTCTCATCTGAAAAGGCAAAGGTTCAAAGTGTGCAGAGACTGGAGTAAAAAAAATCTTTTGAGTTTACATGCTTGCCTCTCTAGTGGTGTCTTTTTTTTCCTTTACAGAGCAGGCCTTACAATTTAATTGTATCATCACTGAGGTAAGTGGCTCAGTTCACAACTCTCAATTGCAGACATCAGCAAACACCGCTGCACTGCAACTTATAGGCAGGGAAATCTTTTATCACAGTCATAAGGGGTAACTTAAAGACAGCTAAAACCCTCAGAAAACATCTGCTGTCCTTATGCCTTGATTCAGCCTAAAATAAATTTCATCAAGTCAAGAAAAGGATGTTAGTGGATATATTATAAAAACAATTTTAAAAATCTACCCTCTCTCTTCTCCCCCTGAAATCCCACACAGACTGAAATTTCCTCAAACTCAGGAAGTACTGGTGAAGTCAGTATCCAAACTACACTTGATGCTGGTGGCATGTGTAGCAATAGCCAGGATCTCTCTTTTGACAGACTTACAGACAAATAAAAGTCTTGGATCCATTTTTGCTCTATATGTGATCCTTTACCACACAAATAGCAAGTCTAAAATTCTCTGGATTTTCCTGTCCCCCTGTAGATAGCTGTGCCCTCAGAGCACTGGAACTTTTGTCAACCTCTCTTTATGCAACAACTCTGTCAGGTATAGTATACTTACCGTTAAAAATTTCCCATTGCCTTTTTCTTTTCTTTCTGCAGTGTTATGCTATGCACTCAGAAGATAAAAAATCAGTAACATATGATGTAGAAGTTAAATCCTTAAGTTAGCACATGCAGCATATGTTGAACTGTAACTCCCAAGAACAACACTTGGAAACATCATTAATCATTAAGCATGTCCTGCATGCAACAGATAGAGTAAATGCTTGCCACATTCTGGACAAAATCCTGTTCACCTCCATCAGTACGAGTATCATCTTTCAATAACAGCAAAAATCTTTCACTCTGTCAGGTGACCTCCCATGTTATCAGAAGAAGCATAACCTTCCCAGTCACTAGCAGGACTAAGTTTCCTTAAAACACATCCCACATTGAGACTGATTACACCTTCAGAATGATATTTTGTGTCATGTTTCCCAGATTTTTCTTATTCCTCCTCCATAAAAGTTTTATTCCAAAATTAGTACACATTATGCTAAATATGTGTCCTTTACAATTGTTTTCTTTGAAGACTAGAAACAACAAAAGTCAAAAAATGGTAAATGGTAAATTGTTTCTCTGGAGAACAGAAATGAATGGGGAAAACAAAAAGAGTAAAAACACTGGAATAAAAATAGGATTTCTTAAAGTATTTGTTAACCTGTGAAAAGTGTGTATTCTCAAGGATGACAATCAGAGCTATTTCAGTCTATCTTGGAAGATATTAACAAATAAAAACAGCTAACCCATCGCTACTAGTGTTACCCAATATGTCATATGTCATCACTAAAGGGAAACAGCTTTGAACAAGAATAACATAAGGTCTCTCCCACAAAAGTCCTGAATTTTAAGCACTCTTTCCTTGTTACAGGAACCATAGATAAACAGAAAAATTGGTAACTGAAGCATTTCAGAAATAACAGAATATATTGAACAGTGCAGAAAGACAAAGACACTGACATCATAATTTTCATTCTATATGCTGTGTATAGCAAGTGAGCTCTGCAAGGTATACAGAAAACTTCATTTTTTTTTTCATTTTGCACTTCAGTCATCATTAAGTGAATTTATATGAAGCCTGTTCTGCGCTTGCAGAACATCACACAAGTGCTAGGAAAGCCCACCTCCAAAATGCTTAGCTGCAATAAAACTGTAATAATGTTTTTATTTTGCACCTGAGCAATAAAAGCTGAAATGCAGGCATATACATCTAAATTCAATTTTTAAATATATTGTTTAGAATTCCTTTGGAAATTCACACTGCAAACTTAAATCTGAATTCCCAACATGAAGATTTTACGTTTTACTATTTTGTATTTTTATTTCCTCTTCTGCCATAAACTTGTTTCTACCTATAAAATAGATCCTAATAATCAAGTGGGGTTAAATATAAACTTGTTAATCCTCTTTTAAAAGTAAATTCTGTAATATATACAAGTATCCTAATAGTTCTTATGGTAATATTTAAAAATTGCTTAATATTTGCAATAAATGTTATTATTCTAAGAAACACCTTACCTATGCTAAAAATAGCACACAATATGGTATTACACACAATAATTTAAACACAGGTGTATACTGTTGACATGTAAAAACCCGGGTACATAGTGGATTTATTATTTATATGCTTATTTTACAGGTAACAATGTACTTGCATGCTGAAAATTTTTTAAATGTGTAAATTCTATCTGATGTATTTAGAAGAATATACTGCAGAAGATGTATATTAAGTGGAAAACAGTAATGCGCTCAGATGAAAAATGTACTGTAGTGGCTGAAAGCAGGCCAAATCCACATACACAAAGAGCTAACTTTTATTACTCTTTCTTTATACTTCATTGAATTACATGTTAACCATAAGGAAAGGCAGTTTTTTCCTGGATCACTTTTTTAATAAGGAAAGTCTATGTAAGTATTTTGGTGTGTATTCAGCACCATTCCTGTCATTATAAAATCATAGAAGAGGACGTAACTCCAACACAAGTTTAGCCTAACACTTACTTTCCTATTTTTTTTTACAAGAGGAGGTGGATTTGATTTTACTAGACATGTATGAGATATCTAGTGTGGGTTTCTGGAGGGAGAGGTGCGTGTGTAGGTGATTGGTTGGGTTTTTGTTTACTACATTTTTTAAAAAATCAAGATGTTTCATAATTTAAAATTCAAACGCTATGGTTTACAACTGCAGAATACAGCTCGGGAAAAGTGATACTGTTTTGCTGAGACTGTCTCTTCAGGATCTTAATATTTAAAACTGCCTGGGTATCTGGACAGCTCCAATGCTATACAGCATTCAATTACCACGCCTTCTGTTCTCATACAAGTGTAAACAACTTCAAAAATGAGAACGTAATTCACCATCCATATTAATCGTACAGAAGTGTGTGTGCCACAATAAAGGGGACAGAAAAGGCAGTCACAAAGAGAAATGTCAGCAGCAGTTTGTCTTTTCAGAGTGTATTTTGACATAATTCCTCAACATTAAGGACATACCAAAGGAAAGATTTCCCAGAATTCTAGAAGGCTTCAAAAATACATACATAACTTAAATTTGTTATCACAGAATCACAAGGTTGGAAAAGACCCACCAGATCATCAAGTCCAAACACTCCTATCAAACACTAAGCCATGACCCTCAGGACCTTGTCCAGCCATGCCTTAAACACCTCCAGGGAAGGCAAATCAACCACCTCCTTGGGTAGCCTGTTCCAGTTCCCAATGACCCTTTCTGTGAAAATTTTTTCCTAATGTCCAGCCTAAACCTCCCCTGGCAGAGTTTGAGGCCATTTCCTCTTGTCTGTCCTCTGTCACTTGGGAGAAGAGGCCAGCTCCCTCCACTCTACAATCTCCCCTCAGGTAGTTATAGAGAGCAATGAGGTCTCCCCTCAGCCTCCTCTTCTCCAGGCTAAACAACCCCAGCTCTCTCAGTCACTCCTCATAAGGCCTGTTCTCGAGCCCCTTCACCAGCTTCATTACTCTTCTCTGGACTCACTCCAGAGCTTCAGCATCCTTCTTGTGGTGAGGGGCCCAGAACTGCACACAGGATTCAAGGACAGGTCTGTAGTTTCCTGGGTCCTCCCTGTGACCCTTCTTGTAGGTGGGCACATTAGCCAGCCTCCAGTCCAGTGAAACTTCCCCAGTCTTCCAGGACTGTTGGAAGATGATGGAAAAGGGTTTGGCAAGCACACCCGCCAGCTCCTTTAATACCCTTGGGATCCCATACGGCCCCATTGACTTGTGGGTGTCTAGCTGGGCAAGAAATGCTTAGAAATGCATTGAATGTATTCCATGCACTTATGCTAGGAAACCAATTTTGTTCATGTCATTCTTTCTTTTTTTTTTGCTTTTAGTTTGTCAGTCATACATAAATGTCAATGATACGAGCAATGGAACAGCAAATTCGTATAAGGTGAGTAAAAAAGGGGAATGATACTCCTGAAACGAAGGGACAGCTAAGAAATATACCGATGGCAAAAAGGCAGTCCTTAGACAAAACAAGTGTGTATATCAATTAGGCTTTGGACATGGAGCTTAATGGGCTATGAGGACAGCTTTGTTTTATGGGTCCTGCTGAACATAAATGAACGAAGAGACAAGCATAAGGAATTCTCTACTATATCCAAGGCAAGCTTAGAAGACAAAGCAATGGATTGTGAACGCTACATGGAACAGTTACTGGTGAATATCACCAGCTTGAAAGTGAGCGGTCTGTTGGTGTACATAGGGCATCTGATAAGTAAAATAACTCTTGCCATTTTGGTCACAACCTTTTAAACAGTCAAACAGCAATGCTGAAAATTAATGAGCTGTTCTTGACTGCCCAGTACTGAGTAATCATAATGTTTACATCTGAGATGGATTTAGCAAGTAGCAGTTACCGTAGACTACTAATTTTAACTAGAAAACATTAAAGTAGAAGAAATAGAAATGAAATCCTGCATACTTTATAATGTGTAAGGCATATGAAGCACTGGGACAGAGATGCAATCATGAAGCTTATGAAAGCTGTTAGACTCAGTTTTGCAGTGCAAAACACAGAAAACTGCATATTGTGTTCAATGCCTCATACACTGACACATACCAGCTAATCTGTAAAAAACAGTCTAAAGGCCTTTAGAGATCAGTGATAAAGTACACAGCAAAATGGATGCTTTACATCAAAATGTACCAGAAAGCATGAGGGAAAAGAGAACAATATATTACTTTAAAACAAAAAATACCAGCCACATGTTTTTGCATTATGCTGTTACCAAACTAAACTGCTTAAGGTTCGAGGGTACTATACAATTATTAACATACAGGTAAGCATTTTTTATGAAACTCTGAAGTTAACTCATTTAGATTAAGTGTGACTTGAAGTGATTAAGTAAACAAATAATCAGTACAGTAGAATTATTTTCCACTAACCATACCCTGTGTACTCAGACTACTGGCCTACCTTAACTTCAGTTGATCCCTCTAACCTGTTTTTTCCAGCTAACAAACAGCAGCAAAAATGTCCCTGAAAACATAGTTTCTAATTTAATAAGGTGATGCAGAAAAATCAGAGAAAGGGAAAAAATAAACAGTGGGAGGGAAAACATTGGTAAAAATAAAATAAATGTATTTTTTCAGCTATGCATCCCATTTTATTCAACTAGGGAAACACAGAAGTTCAGACTAAAGCTTCAAAAAGAAGTAGGAATGTATAGTCCCTTTCTTTGATCCTTTTCCCTCTTTTTTCCCCCAATCTGATTTGCAATATTGTGCCTCATTTCGGCCTCTGAGGTCATTTCTGAAACAGCTTCTTATACATGAAAACAGTAGTCTGAGGCTACTGGTGACTGTATCAAAGACAGGATGGTAACAGTGAAGGATGATAGATGAAAATAAATCGGAAATAAAAGAAGCGAGGAAAGGAAAAGAAGGTACAGCAAAGGTTCTAACATGTGCAGTTTCAGTTCTTCACTGTTAAACAGCCCATTTTATTCCACTCCCTTAATTTGTCATCTGAGGGTTAAACAACATCCTTCAAATAACATGTGAAAACCTCCTAATATAACCTTACTGCTTTAGCCTCAGATCTTATTTCAGGGGAAGATTTCAACTTGAGAGAAAAATCAGCAGAGAAAAGTTACCACATGTAGCAAGAAGCCTCTCTAAAATGTCATGATTCACATAGTAACATTAATCCAAATACATTCCCACTGAAATGAAATGCTAAAATTATTTCCTTCATAAATGTAGGTATACTTAAACTTTTACCTACGTATTTCAATCCCCTTTGCTTTCAGATTTTCTGAAAACTTCTTATGTCACACAGGACCCTTTCTTGGCAGGTCTTTTGGACTGTTGTAGATTTGTTGCCAAATTTAGAAAAATAAACCACATCCTAGTGTCCAGTTTCTTAAGAAGGAGTGAATTCTTCTATTTGCTCAGCTTTATACGATCTGGAAAGAATATTCTTGCTTCTTGACTTCCTTATTGTGGGAAAGAAATTACCGGAAGNTGCTTAGAAATGCATTGAATGTATTCCATGCACTTATGCTAGGAAACCAATTTTGTTCATGTCATTCTTTCTTTTTTTTTTGCTTTTAGTTTGTCAGTCATACATAAATGTCAATGATACGAGCAATGGAACAGCAAATTCGTATAAGGTGAGTAAAAAAGGGGAATGATACTCCTGAAACGAAGGGACAGCTAAGAAATATACCGATGGCAAAAAGGCAGTCCTTAGACAAAACAAGTGTGTATATCAATTAGGCTTTGGACATGGAGCTTAATGGGCTATGAGGACAGCTTTGTTTTATGGGTCCTGCTGAACATAAATGAACGAAGAGACAAGCATAAGGAATTCTCTACTATATCCAAGGCAAGCTTAGAAGACAAAGCAATGGATTGTGAACGCTACATGGAACAGTTACTGGTGAATATCACCAGCTTGAAAGTGAGCGGTCTGTTGGTGTACATAGGGCATCTGATAAGTAAAATAACTCTTGCCATTTTGGTCACAACCTTTTAAACAGTCAAACAGCAATGCTGAAAATTAATGAGCTGTTCTTGACTGCCCAGTACTGAGTAATCATAATGTTTACATCTGAGATGGATTTAGCAAGTAGCAGTTACCGTAGACTACTAATTTTAACTAGAAAACATTAAAGTAGAAGAAATAGAAATGAAATCCTGCATACTTTATAATGTGTAAGGCATATGAAGCACTGGGACAGAGATGCAATCATGAAGCTTATGAAAGCTGTTAGACTCAGTTTTGCAGTGCAAAACACAGAAAACTGCATATTGTGTTCAATGCCTCATACACTGACACATACCAGCTAATCTGTAAAAAACAGTCTAAAGGCCTTTAGAGATCAGTGATAAAGTACACAGCAAAATGGATGCTTTACATCAAAATGTACCAGAAAGCATGAGGGAAAAGAGAACAATATATTACTTTAAAACAAAAAATACCAGCCACATGTTTTTGCATTATGCTGTTACCAAACTAAACTGCTTAAGGTTCGAGGGTACTATACAATTATTAACATACAGGTAAGCATTTTTTATGAAACTCTGAAGTTAACTCATTTAGATTAAGTGTGACTTGAAGTGATTAAGTAAACAAATAATCAGTACAGTAGAATTATTTTCCACTAACCATACCCTGTGTACTCAGACTACTGGCCTACCTTAACTTCAGTTGATCCCTCTAACCTGTTTTTTCCAGCTAACAAACAGCAGCAAAAATGTCCCTGAAAACATAGTTTCTAATTTAATAAGGTGATGCAGAAAAATCAGAGAAAGGGAAAAAATAAACAGTGGGAGGGAAAACATTGGTAAAAATAAAATAAATGTATTTTTTCAGCTATGCATCCCATTTTATTCAACTAGGGAAACACAGAAGTTCAGACTAAAGCTTCAAAAAGAAGTAGGAATGTATAGTCCCTTTCTTTGATCCTTTTCCCTCTTTTTTCCCCCAATCTGATTTGCAATATTGTGCCTCATTTCGGCCTCTGAGGTCATTTCTGAAACAGCTTCTTATACATGAAAACAGTAGTCTGAGGCTACTGGTGACTGTATCAAAGACAGGATGGTAACAGTGAAGGATGATAGATGAAAATAAATCGGAAATAAAAGAAGCGAGGAAAGGAAAAGAAGGTACAGCAAAGGTTCTAACATGTGCAGTTTCAGTTCTTCACTGTTAAACAGCCCATTTTATTCCACTCCCTTAATTTGTCATCTGAGGGTTAAACAACATCCTTCAAATAACATGTGAAAACCTCCTAATATAACCTTACTGCTTTAGCCTCAGATCTTATTTCAGGGGAAGATTTCAACTTGAGAGAAAAATCAGCAGAGAAAAGTTACCACATGTAGCAAGAAGCCTCTCTAAAATGTCATGATTCACATAGTAACATTAATCCAAATACATTCCCACTGAAATGAAATGCTAAAATTATTTCCTTCATAAATGTAGGTATACTTAAACTTTTACCTACGTATTTCAATCCCCTTTGCTTTCAGATTTTCTGAAAACTTCTTATGTCACACAGGACCCTTTCTTGGCAGGTCTTTTGGACTGTTGTAGATTTGTTGCCAAATTTAGAAAAATAAACCACATCCTAGTGTCCAGTTTCTTAAGAAGGAGTGAATTCTTCTATTTGCTCAGCTTTATACGATCTGGAAAGAATATTCTTGCTTCTTGACTTCCTTATTGTGGGAAAGAAATTACCGGAAGGCCATTGATGGAATATATTGACTTCAGAAACGAACAATGACAGAGGAGAGAAGCAATAGCATGCTCAATGGAAATACAGGGGAAATGGAGAAAAGGATCAAGGCCAGAAGTATTTTAGTATTGCACTCTGAAGGAGAAGGTGAGTAAAGGAAAGCAAATTACAAGAGAGGTCCTATAAGCATGAGCTCCTACGAGCTTGAATAAGTAAAGGTACATGTGAAAGACTAAAAAGCATGTAGAAGGAGACAATGAGAGGTTCCTATCACACAAAACTCAGAAAATCCAGGATGGAGAGATACAGGAATGTTTTCTCACTTCAGGAGTCTCGGTTGTTTTCCAAGGAGATCCTTCTCTTGTGAGACATTCATGAGTTGAACTAACTGTACAGGAGCATGACTTTCTAGAACATCTCCCAGAGGCAGGGAGCATCAGGCCAAAAGAACTGTGTTATTCAGCCTCCTGCCTAGAGGTTGTGCAGTTCCAGAAAACCTGGCTATTCATGGACAGGGAAGAATTTACAGGATGATCATAAAAAACGACTCACTTTAGAGCCAATCTCAATGTCATTGTTTTAGGTACTTCACAAAGACGATAATGAAAGTTCAGTTGCCAAAACTTAGTAGCAATGCAGCCACATTTGGATACAGGGAGACTCCTGAACAATCACTAGAATCCACTGTGCTAGTTAATCATAGTTGCTCTGAGAGGATAAGGCTATTTATTAGTATTCCTAAAGAAAACTATTACTTTCTTTGGCTACAGGGGAACTGGAGCTATTGCTTCTGTTAAACAAAACAAACATGATGATATTCATAACATGTAAGTGAACAGATCTTTTCCTTCAAGAAAAGAAGTGCTGTCAACAAGCTCAGGATAAAATAAAAAACTAAAACCTAATAAATTTCGCAAGGGATAGCTTCCAGCATCTCAAAGACAAAGCTCCCAAGATTTATCTCTATATATTAAGGGTATAGAGTAACGGTTCTTGTATTGCATGATTTACAGTTTGTAGATCTATGGGGACCATCTCAAGTGAATTCTTTAATAGCTGATATGACAGAGATGTCCATTACCCAAATGGACACCACTCTCTATTGATCAGTGGTCCACTTAGTAATCTGATTTATCATTCTTTTGTCTCTGCCCTCATCTGCACTAGATAAAAAGAAGGAAATTAATCAGGTTTTACAACAGTTAATCCACGTATAAGGCAAAATGAGCAATTAAAACACCAAAGGCAAAGAGCATATCTGCCTCAAAACCAGACAAACTGAGTTTCTTTGTATCTTTCCATACCATAGGCAGAGAGAATAGAAAAAACAGCCTTAGTATCAAAAAGAACTAAAGAAACATTACAGTCACTGCATACCCTACTTATGCCAAGTGTCATGTTCCCCTCACAACTTCTTTATAAAACGTTTTTGTTTCTCTCAATATATAGTAGGAAAAAACCCAAACTCCCAACAAAATAACACATAACCTACCAGTGAATCACCTGAAGAGATACAATGTAATTAATTGGATTTACGCAGGGAAGACCAGTCACTCAGAATTCCCACACATACAGTAGGTTTTTTACAGTTCTCACATGAAAGATTAAATTAGCCATGAGAAAAGCAACACCGAAACATTGAATGTTCTCCCTTATGATACACATAAGCAGCCATGTCACAGAGACAGCAGCTTTTTTTATTCCTTTACCAAATGCAGTAACAGAAATAACTAAACATCTTCCAGACCTGAACACCACAGTCATCAGCCAACAGTCAATGACTGAATCACCACTCGAGCTGGAACTGCACTTTGCCCAGGTTTTTCAACCCATTTCAATTTGGAAAGCCTTCCATACCCAGATTTCCCCTGAGAAATGTTTTATGATGCTACAGACTGTCAACCAGAGAATAAAGCTCCTCGGTACCTAAGCCACAGACAGAATTATCAAATAGCACTTAATTGCTGGATGACACTGGGTAGCTGGTCTCAAATTCCAATCTCCAAATATTATCCATGCAACTGTCTGCAGAGATAAAGCAGTTATGATAGCAGCAGATAAAATCAATTAAAATGGACAACAGTGAGAATATCAAGAGTATGGCTTTCACCATAAATACAGTTTAACACACATAGGTTTCAAGATGTAATGTGTTCTCTGCTGTATCAAGAACACAGCCTAGGACTTAACTCTTCTGCACTGGAAGGAGGCATATGCACAGCTGAGGGAACAGTACAGTGTGAGTGAAGGAAAACACGGCATATTCAGGACTTAACACAGCAACTGTTAGTGACTTCTATAAACACTGGGGACTGCAAGGACTGGTACCAATAGCAGAGATGGTTCATTTTAAATTTAGGAAGATATTTACAGCTTTGGCCACTAGTATAATATTGCAGAAGAATTACTGGGTATGTATGGGGGTTTTGCCTCATATTTGAGAAACTTATGCTTTCCAGTTCATGCAAGTCCACTAGCATCTCAGTCTGATATTGTTCATAACCTGATCTGCTTCACGATTTACCTTTCAGTGCAGTTGCCAAAACTCTCCTATAAGGCTGCAAGTTTTATATTTTTACACACTCAACAACTGAAGTATACAGTGAAGATGTTGCACATCAGAGTGATAATGAATAAGAATTTCTTAGTAAATGTGTAAAATTTTGTTCATTTGGCAAGAAAAGGCAGCAACACAGGAAGAGAGCAAAATGGGAGGGTTAATACCAAAATTAACCAATGGATTCCACAGGGCAAAACAGCAACAAACTGTTGGAAAATAGTGTTACTAGTGAAAATTTGACTAAATGAATCCTGGACGTTAATAAATAAAATTTCAATTTTAACCAAATAAAGGCATAAACAGTAGTAGGCAACACTACACTTAAAAGATATTCCCCTCCACCCTCAGTTTCTCTCAAAATCCAGTTACACTGTTATTACTGAGACACCATTACAAAAGGTGCTCACCTCATCTGAGTCTAACTGTGAAAAATAACTTTAAAATTTATCCATGTATCATTTTTACTGCTATTAATCTCTATTTATGTGAGTTTTCCATATAAAAATAGGCTAACAGTACCAGAACTAAAAGTCCTGACTCCTGTTTTATTTTCTTTATGATTTTTTGCCTTTTTTAACACTGTACTGATGTGATGTGCAAGGGAACACTACAAGTGACATGACGTAGACAATCTTCTACATACTGTTTCAGTCAATTTCAGATGAAGTTTGCTCACAGTAGAAAGCAAGAATATATACTATTTCTCCCTTTCACAACCACCCTTGCAAATACTCAATCTAAACATCTAAATGAAAACAAAACCAACAAAAAAAACCCCTCTTCTCTGCAGCTAAAGATTTTGTTTGTCTAAGCCTACCCACATGGACACCTGCCACATACATCATATTCTGCCTCCCTCTCTCACCTTGTGAGCATAACTCAACCAGAGAACAGAAAGGGGAAAAAAGGTAACAGAGCATGTTACTACTAGTCTTCAAAATACACGTGTATGCTTTTAAAAACTGATGACACTGCTTAAAGATAATTTCTAAAATCCCTATCATCTCTTCTTACAACTTCTTTTTAGCTTTTGAGGAGCACCATGCTCAAACTTCCATTCCTTGCATTTTCATTTAGCACAGAGAAATTGAAATGTAGATGAGAAATCAACAAAAGCCTAACAAAATTACAATTTGTTATCTGCAAATGCATGTCACATTTGAGCTACAATTTTACTATTCAGTAGAGTTGATTTTAAATGTTTCCACGTATTTTTAGCCCATTTCTAAAAATCTGGTTTTCCTTAAGCACTTCCTTTCACCTTAATAGCTTTATTCCTACCTGTATTGTTATAATTTCTCTACTGACATATTTTGCTCTTTTACACTGTTTTGATCCTCTGGTCTGCTTAATTTGAATCAGTGAAGAACTTACTTGATCACTATCCCTTTTCACAAAAATATGTCCATCAGAAAGGCTTAGTGGCCTATTCTAGCTACTTGTTTTATGATTCCAGTTTTGCTCATTTGTTTTAACTACAAAAATGTGTCTGGTACCAAATATATGCAGTACAACCCTGTGAGAAACACACTATTTCAGATGAGTAAGGAATGAAGATAATACTGTTAATGCTTCCATATCACTCCTTTATGGCATGGGGCGACACAATTTGGTTTGCCTATACAGAGTTTTACTCTTCTTTAACATTACTGCAGGTTTTGCGCCTTTTCTGTTCACATACACTTTTAAGTTTTCTCTCCTCATGCTTCTCCTCTCTCTGCCCTCTTCTCACTCATTTTGATATGGCTTGCAATTCCCTGCAATTACAATTAACAATGCACGTACAGAAACAAGAGCTGTTGCCATAACATTCACAACTCCAAAGCTCAGACTGACTTGCAAGACATAACACACAGAGGACACTAATGAAAAGGCTGAATGTAAAAGGTCATGGCACATTGAGATATCCTTGGGAGACTGCTGGGAGACGCTGGGCTCCTTGAACATTGTCGTGATCATTTTCTCAGCAAGATAACTATGCTTTACATGTTTGTACTTTTAAAGGGTGTAACAAATGATAATTTAATTTATGTTTATAGGGGAGCCGAAGCGTTTATAGAGAAAATGAAAAAGGCTATAGTTTGCACCGCATGTACAACGGATTATGCTCGTCTTTCAAGAGCTAATGTCAGAACTGCAAGTGGAAGCAATAAACATCAGTTTAGCTTCCTGGTCGTGTTCTTAATTCACAATCACTGCCTCGCAAAGAAACCACTCCCACACATAAAAAGAGTATAAAAAAAATTCCTTCTGGACTTCATAACAATCTTGAAAACATTTAGTCCATTTATGACCTAAATAACTAGACCACCTCTTACCACATACGGAAATATTACCACAAGCACTGGCTATGCTACTGCTGCATTTCTATTTTATTAGCTTCACACCCCGAGTGTTCAAAGTAATCTTATAAAAATAAGTCTTAGTTTTAGTTGCTTAGTACACTTAGACCAACACCTATTACATGTTCCAGGCAATCTTAGAAAGGCCACGGAACTCTGTACAATGTCACAGATGCCGTGACAAACTAAGATGAAACAACAGAAATGAGGGAATTTCAAAGAATTAAAAAATCTAGCAGTAAGAAATACTGTCTATGCTGAAATACAATTCTCATGCATCTGGATACAAGCAGAAATAAAACTACACAGTATCAATGAACTACTCTTTTCAAATGGAACCCTTGAATTCACAGGTATTGCACACATATGAGGACAATAAATCCTCTCAAGCTACACCTTCAAACAGAAGACTTATTTCAGAGATTTGGGATTTTCTTGAAGTTTCATTTACTATTTCATTTACTATTCATTTACTGTTGCCTTCCTAATCTGAAGAAAACCATGTTGTGTGTCCCAGGTCAAGGCCAGGTATGCAGGTTCATCTCTTTTAGGTTTTTATTACATTATTATTAGTACAATATTTGTCATGTGAAGTCAGTTGTAAATTATATCTAGTAATGGGGAATACAAGTTAATGTGATGACCACACTCAACATTAGCATTTCCACTCTTGCTAACAATCCTCCCTGTCCTCAAATATTTTGTCACTATCTTCACAGGTTACTGCTTCAGCTAGATATTAGTCAGAGGCTCTGGACTACAAGTCACCACTCAAAGAATGAAAGAAGGAAGAAACACAGTTGGGGAGCTTATTTTATATCTTAATTCTTCCATTTTCTTAACCATTTTTTCTGAAAAAGCAGTTTGGTGTATGTTTTGGTTTATGACTGAAAGACTTGTGGGAAGCAATGACAAAGGGCCTGAGGAAATAAGTAAAAAATACTTTGACAAAATAATATCATGGTACTGACTAAGAAAACTGAATGTAAAATATTCTTTTTTATGTGGTACTTTAGGCAAATCAAGAGCTTCCTGTGTGGAGGAACAGGAGTCTCAAATCCAAAGGAGGAGATTAAAAAAAGGAAGATGCAGATTCCAGGACCTGGTCCAGTGAAGACAGGAAAAACCCCACACCATGCAGGCAGGTAGGAGACGACGACATGGCGCATTCTCTATTAGTAGCAAACAGCTTTGATCTGTGCATGATAAAGGAAGAATAGAAGCCTGTGTTTTCCCACTTCCCCGACAGCTTCAGTCAAGAACACTTAACATATCAATGCGAAACTCAGTGCACCACCCTAGAAAATACCTAAGATATCCATTTCTCAGTTTCATCTCAATAACATATTTTCTCTATCTAATCCAAGAAAGTATTATTTTCCCCAAAGAGAGACAAGCCCACATTCTTAACCTTCAATGTCCAGCACCGAAGAGCTGAATTCAAACTGCCTTCCCTAATCTCTCCACTGTTTCTTCCCCACTCATATTCCATAAATACGAAAAATTATCGCCACATTCCGGAAAAAAAGCTGGCAGGGGTAAAAAACAGCTTGGTTGAACAGTGAGATCTTGAATGAGACCAGGAAGAAGAAAAATGTTTATGGGCTCTGGAAGAGGGGACACGCCTCTTGGGTGGACTACAGGAGGGAAGTGAGATTGTGTAGAGAAAAAATCAGAAAGGCTAAGGCTGAACTAGGAAGTAATTTTGTTATCATGAAAGATAACAAAAAATCATTCTATAAATAATAAAAGGAGGACTAGGGAGACCATACGGTCCCTATTGCACACAGAAATAACAACAGTGACAGGGGATGAGGAGAAGGCTGAGGCACTTAATGCCTTCTTTGCCTCAGTCTTTAATCACAAAGAAAGTTGTTCCCTCGGTGTACAAACCTGGGAACTAGAGGAGCAAAATGAGAATCCCGTGGTCCAAGAGGAGGAGGTCAGAGCCTTGCTAGCCCAACTAGATACCCACAGGTCTATGTGGCCGGATGGGATTCACTCAAGGGTACAGAGGGGGCTGGCAGATGTACTGGCTAAACCCCTTTCCATCATCTTCCAACAGTCCTGGAAGACTGGGGAAGTTCCACTGGACTGGAGGCTGGATGATGTTGCGCCCATCTACAAGAAGGGTCACAGGGAGGATCCAGGGAACTACAGGCCTGTCAGTCTGACCTCAGTGCCAGGGAAAGTCATGGAGCAGGTCATCTTGAGTGCTATCATGAAGCACATGGAAGAGAACCAGGTGATCAGGCCCAGTCAACATGGATTCACAAAAGGCAGGTCCTGCCAAACTAACATGATTGCT
>WAAB01005297.1:0-32217 GCA_013389865.1 Piaya cayana
TGCTTTGCACAAGTCCAGGCAGACGACATTTGCTCCTTCCTTAACCATCAACTCTGTAACCCCATTGTAGAAGGTGATTAAATTTGTCAGGCACAATTTGACCTTTGTGAAACCACATGGGCTGTCACCAGTCACCTCCTTATTTTCCATGTACCTCAGCATAGTTTCCAGAGGGATCTGCTCCATGACCTTGCTGGGCACGGAAGTGAGACTGACTGGCCTGCAGTTCCCTGTGTCTTCCTTATTTCCCCTTTTAAAAATGAGAGTTATGTTTCACCTTGTCCAGTAAGTGGGAACTTCACTGGATTGCCATAACTTCTCAAATATGATGGATAGTCATTTAGCAACTTATCTGTCAGTTCTCTCAGAACCCATGGACACACCTGATCAGGTGCCATGGACCTGCACACCTTTAGGTTCCTTAGACGTTCTCACACCTCATCTCCTACAGTGAGCATTCATCATTCTCCCATTCACAGTCTTTGCCTTCTGCACCCTAGACACAGTGGCTTGAGTGCTTGTTGATGAAGATGTGCAAAAAGTTGTTGAGTACCTCAGTCTTCTTCATGTCTCAGGGAACCACATTTTCCTTTTCCTTCTGGAAAGAGCCCAAATTTTCCCTAGTCCTCTTTTTATCACTGGCATACTTAGAGAAGATTTTCTTGCTGCCCTTGACATCCCTAGCCAGATTTAATTCTATCAGGGCTTAAGGACTCCTAACCTATCCCTGCCTTCTCAAGCAATTTCCCTGTATTCCGTCTGGGCTACCTGTTCCCTTTTTGTGTCCAAGTTGGTCCAGCAGCTCCTTATCCATCCATGCAGGCCTCCTGGTGTTTTAGCTTCACTTCCTTCTTGTCAGGGTGCATCACTTCTGAACTTGGAAGAATTGTTCCTTGAAGACTGACCAGCTTTCTTGGGCCACTCTTCCCTCCAGAGCTGCATCCCATGGGACTCTACCAAGCAGATTCATGAAGAGGCCAAAGTCTGCTCTCCTGAAGTCCAGAATATTGAGCTTGCTGTGTGCCCTCCTTGCTGCCATAAGGATTCTGAACTCCAGCATTTCATGGTCATTGCAGCCAAGGCTGCCTCAAGCCACGCATTCCCCATCCACCTTTTTTTTTTTTGTTGGCTCCTCAATAACTTCAAGAAAAAAGTTGTTATGAATTGACTCCAAAAACCTCCTGGATTGCTTGTGCCCTGCTGTGTTGTCTATCCAACAGATACTGGGGTGGCTTAAATCCCCCATGAGGACCAGGGCCTGTGAGGCTGTTCCTATCTGTCTACAGAGGGCCTCATCTCCTTGCTCCTCCTGGTCCAGTGGCCTGTATCAGACCCCCATTATATAGTCACCTGACCCTGCCCTCACTCTAATCCTGACCTATGGGTCTCAGTCAGCTCCTCATCCATCCCCAGGTGGAGTTCCATGCCCTCCAGCTGGTCACTGACATGGAGAGCAACATCCCCTCCTCGTCTCCCTTACCTGTCTTTCCTAAAGAGCCTGTATCATTCCATTCTGACACTCCAGAAATTCTAATACCTGTTGCGGTTTAGCTCTGGCAGCTAAGTATCACACAGCTGCTTGCTCGCTCTCCCTGGCCCTAGTGGGATGGGGAGGAGAATTGGGAAGTAAAGTAAAACTCAAGGGTTGAGATAAAGACAGTTCATTACAACAAAAGCAGCAATAACAACAATAATAAAAATTAATAACAGTAATAATAGAGAATACACAAAACAAGTGATGCACAATTCAATGCAATTGCTCACCACCTGACGGCCAATTGTGCAGCCAGTGAGCACAGATCAGCGAGCTCTGGTCCCCAGTCAACTTCCCATTTACGTACTGAGCATGACACTTTATGGTATCAAATATCTCCCTGGCAAGGTTGGATCAGCTGCCTGACTGTGCTCCCTCCCAGCTTCTTGTGCACCTGTACATTTGGAAAATCATTGGAAGCTGAAAAACAAGTCCTTGATTTCTTAGCAACAACTAAAAACATCAGTTTATTATCAACAGTCTTCTCATGCTAAATTAAAAAAAAACAGCAGCTGCAGGGAAGAAAATAAACCCTGTCCTAGCCAAGCATAAACATTACATGTCAACTACTGAAACAATGTGTGTTGTCATTATTATACTGAATCCAAAACACAGCAGCTACTGAGAAGAAAACTATCCCAGATGAAACCAGGACACCTCCCACCAAAGAATATAGGCTTTATAGAAGTCATATCATCAACCTTTGATCTCCTCCATCCTGTTCCTGAAGGTCCTCCCATAAGATCTTACACAATATCTTCGTGATCTCCACGTCCCTTGCAGGTTTGTACTGCTCGAGTGGGTAAACAGAGAGAACAGCTATGTCAGAACACAAAGACAAACCATCACTGCTTCTGAAGGGCTGCATTCAGAACTAGCTCAGAGTACATTAGCCTGAAATGAGGACACTGGGTCCAAACTCCTTCCTCCCCCACTGATCTGCCAATGCACTCCTCTCTGCTTATAGTTGTCCTGCTGCCATTTGATTACCATGCCTAACAAGATTTTAAATAGTATCTAGAGACAAAGACTGTTCTACAAAGAGCAGAGGCAAGTCTCAGATACTTCCTGGAGCCATTGAACTATCAACATTTAACCAAAGAATAGAGCTAAGATGTTAACAGTATTTTAGTGGTAGCTGATGCTGTACTAACACCATCCTGCTGTAGAAATCCAAGTACATCAGAAAAACGACCAACCAGCAGAACCAATAGTGTGGATTTTTTGCTCTCTACTTCCTTCATACTGAGGACCTAGAAATTAACTTATGAAATCATTACACTACAAACAGATTTCCATACTCCTACGAGCCTTATCAAGCTCTATTATTTCTACTTATCGAGATCAGAAAGGGCAGGAATTTAATTTGCATAGAACAGCATGCTCTTGTTTGAATAGGCAGATTGTCATTAGCGGAAGCCTAGTACACATCAACTGACCAACTGAGCTGCACTGCAGAGACCTCAGGATGGCAATAAACACATGAATTCCAACTACCCACATTAAAAAATCTGATTGTCTCTGCCCTGAAATACCTGTATCAGTTAACCACAGTTAAGGGTAATTAAAACTGTACTGAAGAACTACATTCAATGAACTATATTCATGTCTCCATTTTTTATTTCCATTTTTTTCCTCAAGACAGATACAATCCCTCATGCATTTATCATGTAAAACTATTAGGTAACTAATCCAAGGTTAGTGTGGTAGTATTAGTACATCCAAAGGTAACTTTTCCTTAAAGAGGTTATCATGCATGCCTTTTCCAGTTTTCTTCTATCTGGCACATGCTAACAGATTACTGATAAAAATTACTCTCTCAGCATCCAATGCTCCTGATTTTCTGTCCAGGAAGACTCCTTATGACAAGGACATGCTGCATTTGTCCTCAGAAAGCACTCTGTGCTTTTAAAACCTTTTCTGTACTAGAACATGATGGGCCTCAGATGACAAATACACCCACTATTACTTCCTATGATACAGTAGCATGATCACTCCTTCGAAGACTCCCCAGAAATCACTTCAGAAAATAAACATGTAATTTGTCCTGAGCATTAGCAACGGAATGAGATACTAATGTGTAATGACTTACATTGAAAAAAAACCCCGAAGAAATGCACATACATTCCTGTCATACAATGAGATTTCTGCCTTCTCCTGCCCCGTCCCCAGATCATACCTTAGGTGATGCTTGTTGGACAGACCTGCTGGAGAGCTTCTGACCTAAAAAAATTAACACAGCCTGTTTTACACAAAACCTTCTCATTCATTAATGAGATGCACTGTTGCTGGGAGAATACAGTCATTATGATGGGATAAGCTTTTAGGTTTATTCCTACAAAAGGAAGGACGGATCAAGAAGAATTCTGCCATCACAGATCCGCAAAGACCAGTAACTTTTCACAGCACTATCCTCAGCTTCCTGTCCCTAATGGAACAGATTCTTCCTGCCTAAACTCCTGAGAATGTATCTGTTTGAATACGCTCAAGGAAACAAATTATAAATTTGCCTAGAGACAGACAAGTCAAGAGCTAGGTAGTACCCATAGCCAGAATCAGGAACTCAAGAGGGGAAGAGGCCAGTTTCTCAATTTAAAGCCCTAACAGCTGGCAGAAATCATCTTTTTCTCCTTGTTTCTTCAAATCTTTTCAGTTGCTGTTAATGTAACAAACATCCTGGGAAATGTGGTTGCCCAATATTCATCCAGGTAAGGATGATAATCCCCAGAGCAAGCAAGGCAAAAACTTCATGAAATTAAAAGGAACATATGGACTGAAGATCCTGGAGAGACAAAGAAAAACTGAGAGAAAGAAATCTCATCAGCATTTACTTACACAGCAAATTCACCAGCTGCTTCAACAGGTTAACACCGAAACATTGAGAACTGGAGGGCCTGAGGGCATGCGACTTGTGCAGAAGTCCTAATAAGTGTGAAGGAAGAGCGATTTGGGTATATACTGAATGTGCTTGAGGTAGACAGAGTTGCAGTCGGAGAGATGAAGGGAGCAGCAAATTAATTCAGTTTGTAAGAAAAGTTATCTCTTCCAGAAAAGAGACTACGCTCCTGGGCTGAAGGTATGAGAAGAGCTGCTTCTTCACAGAAGATAGAAACAGGTGTCTCAGACTGTGGGAAGTTATTTAGCTGCCTCTGGTACTCACCAAAGTCAAGCAGCTCTGCCGGTTTTGAAGGCAGGACAGGCTTCCCTTTTCTACCATACCTTCAAATTCCTACTGTAAACTCACCCTATCCACTGCTGGCATAGATCCAGGAGCTGCACTGAGCTTTTGCAATGGGATTGCGATCCCTTTCCAGGGCCCCAGAGCACCCTCAGCACAGCCCCTTCCAGCCCTCCCTGAAGGACCTTTGCTTTCCCATACCTTCACGACCTTCTTCCACCTTGTCTCCCTGCAGCCTTCCTACTTGCTCTCCTTCATCCCCAGAAATCATTGCCCTCAAGTAGCTCTTGCATTACTTCCCATGAGCCCCCATAACCACAATATAGACCATTAATTTAAAAGAAAAAGTAGTTTACACTTGAATAGGGATATTGTACATTAAGTTACTACATAAATATATATATACACACATACATATACAGACATTTGTCTCTAAATTTTGTACAAACTTCAACACTCTTCATACCACATGACCAAGTCTGGATTGTTTAATAGCGCAAAATGGACTCATTAACACTACAGGTTTCCATCCAAGAGGCTTGAACAAGAGCTATGGATGTGTCCCCTTTTCTGTCATCTCTACATTTTTGCAAAAAATATTTCTGCATGCACATACATAAGCACAGCCCTTCTTCTTGGATAACCAACAAGGAGGATAAATTAGAGAAGAATTTCTTAATTTACAGCACCGTGGAAGCTCAGAATTTCAAGGCTTGCAAAATAAACACTTGAACATAACAACCACAAGAAAACAAAGTCAATATCAGAAAAACATCTACAATTCCAAACCAAAGTAATAACCAATTACTTTGCACCAAGCTGCATAGCTTTCTTTGAAAAAAACCCACATATCAGCCTCAAGTACTCTATGCAAACAAATTTAAGTGCATAGAAAGTGGTAGCATTTATTTTATTTTTCATATGCATACTAAGAGTCTTTTCTGTAAAATTCAAGTGAACATTAGTGAACGAAGGTGTTAAGCTGAACGTAGACTGGATATGCATAAGTTTGTGTTCCTCTATTAGCAACATGCACAAAACAAATGTAAGTGCATTCTTTAAAAATGAAAGGTTGTGCTAGATTAAAAAAAACAGAGTAATAAACTGGTACTTGGAAAACAAAGAACTGAAATTCTGTGAAATGAAGAAAATCAAACCCAAAAATGTGATTATTAGCTAAAGAAGCATTTCAAACAAAATTTTTCACTGAATAGAATTGCAACTCAACCCCAGCTAGAAACAACTAATTCTTTACTGCTTCTTTAAATCTTTCCGAATTTTTTTTCTGTTGTTTCCAGGGTAGATTATAAAATCCACTTCACAGCCTACAATTCAAGATTTCCTCCAGCTGTGAATACTACACCAGAAATAAAAGTACTGTCAGATATACTGTTCATTGGAGGATGAGACTGTAGCTCATGGTGGCAAGAACGGCTAAAGAACAGATGAGGGAACTAAGCAAGAACTAATGAAAATGTAATTTCTTCTTCCTTAAGATTTTTCTCCAATCACAAATGTATTTGTCTGCTTTGAAGAGAACTAAAACTGAAATAACCTCTTGCTGGTAATCTTTAGCTGTAATTTATTCTTTTGAGAATACACATTCTCAAAAACAAGGAACAATTCTCAAAAAATAAGTAATACTGAGAAAATGGATATTCTGCAGAATGCCTTGGTCTAAGAAAAAACAAAGGTGAGTGAATAACAGCATACAGCGGTGTGGAAGGAGGTACTCATTTTGGTGTATAGCTAATGAGTTGGAAAAGAAAAGCTGCCTGTGTGCTCTAGAACTACGACTGCAGTAGAGAAGAAACATTTTGGACATATGTTCACAATTAACAACTAAAAAAGCTCCAGAATCATGACCCTTGTGGGATTTCACCTACCCAGAAAGGAGTAAGGCAGAACACAAATGAGTGTAGAAACTAAATACGAAAGACTCCAAAGAACTGGAGGTTCTCTATGCACTTGCATGATAAAATACTGCCTCTTATTTAATAAGAACATAACCCAGTTGGAAAATTCTAATTTAACCTAAATCATAGATATTAGCTTTAAATGAACAGCATTAACAGTGGTAGCTAACCTCACAGAAGTTACTGTATTTCAAGATGCAGCACCTACCTAACATGCTGCATATATAAGGAAGTCAAGTTCAATGTAAGACTTTCAAAAGTCTTAGCTTTAAATACTAGAAAGAATTAAGTTAATTTTAAATGGTAACTATTCAGATTATGCTTGTGAATGCCTTGAATGTATGTTAATAAATTTCACAATTAAAAAAAGTTAATTTTCATGTTTGTGTATTATTCCTGACACTTTCTCCTCTACATAAATGAGCCAATTTTTTCCTGGTGGTTTTTTTTTTTTTTTGGGTTTTGTTTTGAAGTCTGAAAAAGAGAAATTCCTCCATCTGCATTCTTTTATAGCATGCAGAGAATAATATCTGATTTTTACAATTAAGTTCTCAGCCACTTAGTAGCATCTAATAACAGAATTGCTGATATTGATTGTATACAAAATACTCCAAATATTGCTTTAAAATTCAATACCTGAAGCAAACAATGTAATAGTTCAATTTCATATCTACATTAGCATCACTTGCATTTCATTTACTGCCTTAAATGGATTCCAAGTTACTTCTAGGTGAATTTTTTTCTTAATGAAACGTGTCTGTTACAGATTATGAAATTTAGTGCTTGCTACACATTATGGCTGTGGCTTAAATATTGCTAAAAGGTATTTCTTTATCTTATTCATTTTTTAAAGATTCCTGGTAATTATTTAAAGTAATACAGACCACTTTAGTCTTAGAAGCTGCCACTGCTGAAAAAAGATGTTTGTTTTCTGAAGGTTATAGTGACAGCACATTTACACATGCTGCTTGGATTTATATTACCTGCATTATTTTCTTGGGCCTCTCTTTGCTGGTGATGTATCCATAAGCCCTACATCATGAACAGTAGCATGTTAAATCATATTTATATGAGCTGATGGTGTAAGCATAAAGCAAAAAGTACAATAGCTGAATTAGCAGCATCAATCACTTCCCACAAGACAAGACCCTGTTTTTAGTTTTTATGACCAACCACTAACACGGCACCAGTGCAAGGCTGCTTGCAGAAATGGGCCTCATTATAAAGTCAGAATATAAGCTTAAAGATGTCAGTGTTGAAATCATTCACAGTTACAATTCACACACTTGTCTTCATCATACAACTTTATGTTCACCTGGCAACCTCACCTTTCTCCTCTCCTTGATCTTCACATCATTAATATTATGATCAGGTCAAAGTTGTATTTTCTTAAGCATCCATGTCCTTCATCACTTGGAAATTCAGCATCTTGGACTTTCATTTTGTCACAAAACCACTGCTGTATTGATAGACCGCTGCTGGATTCCGTGGCCTGGGAACTGGCAGATTCCATAGCCTCTGTAGTGCTATAACAGTCGAGGGTCTCAAGCAGAAAAGTAAACCCAGCATTGTGATCCGCATTCTAAAACTAAGAAACTAAATTGCAGAAGACCTTGAGAACTGTCAACCATAATTAACCATTTAGATAACATCCAAATTACTCAAAACTTGAAACAGAAGAGAGAGGTGGCATTCTGCAGGGCAACTGAATGACCTGGCATTGGCAGTGAGCCACATCAGTCATCAATCAAACCAGCTGTCTGTCAGAACTAGTCCAAAATATGCCTAGTCTGAATGTCACAATACAACTTTAAAAGAACAGCATTGCTTTGAAAGCACCTGCCTTTCCTTCCAAGACATTTAGAGTTCTCTGACTTGAAAAGTCCTTCCAGGCTTCACAGATTTAAACAGGTGAGGAACTATGGCAGTCTCTGATTTTATCTGGTTTCATAGACAGTACTTTTTCTCTTGGTTCTTGTTTAACTTGGCTCACACAGATAACATCTTCCGTATTTTCTTCAGCTTAAAAACAAAACAAAACAAAAAAATCAAACATTGAAGTTCACGCTTTACTGATGAGCTTCAGGCCCAGTCACTGTATGCATTTAAAACAGAGATATTTCAGGAATTGGAGACAATAGATAAGGCATTTGTGAAGTTAACTTCTTAGTTTGACAGCAGTCAACTCATCCACCATGGTAAAAGACACTGCAAGTAGACATGAATTTACTGCAGTAAGGGGCCCCTCAAGCAAAAATATTTAAAATATTTTTTAAAACTGAATTATATTTTTTGAGATATAAAATGACTTTCACACAATAGGTCTCCCTCCTTCTCACAGAAAAATAAAGCTACTTTTTTTTTTCTTTTTTGCAAGGGAAAGCAGGTGCTGCTGCAGCAAAACTTAACTCTAAAACTTGTTGATTTAGAGAATTACCTACATTTCAGGCATGACAGACTACTTCTCAATGACTGCATATACATTTTCAGCTTACTCCTAGGTTAGCACTTGGACAAGAAGAAAACCAGGACACACAGGATCATTTTAACCAAATGTACTTCTGTACATGCTTACTGAGCTGCTAATTTCAAGCATATGGTGTTTTCTCCCAATAGAATCTGTAACATTATTTTCCCTTCAGTTTAGACAGTTTTTTTGGTCACCCTTCTCTCCAGATAAAGAATTTGCCTCTGAAAAAAAATCAAAGTATCTGTGCATTTTATAGGCAACTCCTCCACAAAACCTAAGAACGACACCAATATGCATGCAATTTCCAAATTCAGGCTGGTGATGATAGACTAAGACTCTGAGCAGAAAAAAAAGGAAATCCCAAAGGAACAGCAAGTTTAATCCTTGTGATTACAGAACCTCCTATTTCACTACATTTCCTTTTTGTAAAATAGCATTTCATTAAAAATTCACTTGTAGCGCTCATCACTTGCAAAAATTTTTGAGAGGCATCGACACCTAGACTGAACAAATGGGTTAAACAAGCGAATGTAGGAGGCACACTTGACAACCACCTTGAAATCCTTTTACCCTGAATGAAAATGGAATTTCTCGGCAGACTAGTCAAATTCAGTTAAAAAAGGGAAAACAAACAGTTACACCAACATGGGGTGATCAGGACCAGTCAGCATGGGTTTATGAAAGGCAGGTCCTGCCAAACTAACCTCATCTCCTTCTATGACAAAGCTAACCACTTAGTGGCTGAGGGGAATTCTGTGGATGTAGTGCACTCGGACTTCAGTAAAGCCTCTGACACTGTTTCTCATAGCATTCTGCTCAAGATGCTGGCTGCCACTGGCCTGGACAAGGCGCACCCTCCGCTGGGTAAAAGCTGGATGTATGGATGGAAGGGCCCAAAGGGTCATGGTAAATGGACTTAAATCCAGCTGGAGGCCAGTCACAAGTGGAGTTCCCCAGGGCTCCATGCTGGGTCCCGTTCTGTTCAATATCTTTATCAATGATCTGGATGAAAGGATTGAGTGTAGCCTCAGTAAGATTGTGGATGACACTAAGCTGAGTGGAAGTGTGGATCTGCTGGAGGGTAGGGAGGCCCTGCAAAGGGATCTGAACAGGCTAGATCAATGGGCTGTGACCAACTGGATGAGGTTCAACAAGGACAAGTGCTACAGGCTTGTGCAGGAGGGGCTGGAAAGGTGCCTGGCAGAGAAGGACCTGGGGGTGTTGGTCGACAGCAGCTGAACATGAGCCAGCAGTGGCCCNAAGAAGGTTGTAGTGAGGTGGGTGTTGGTCTCTTCTCCCAAGTGACAGGCAATAGGATGAGAGAGAATGGCCTCAAGCTGTGCCAGAGGAGGTTCAGATTGGACATTAGGAAAAACTGCTTCACTAAAAGAGTTATCCAGCACTGGCAGAGGCTGCCCAGGGAGGTGATAGAGTCACCATCTCTGGAGGGATTTAAAGGACAAGTAGATGAAATGCTTAGGGATATGGCTTGGTGAACAGGTACAGCTGGACTTGTTGATCTCAAAAGTCTTTACCAACCTAAGGTTTCTATGATCTGAGTACAGCAGGCAGAAACCCCCTTAAACTTAACTTTGACAATATCGACACAGTAAAATATCCCCATATTAGTTTAATATAGATGAATTTCAGTCTATTTCCCTCATGTACCCTTTTTTTTTCTTATTTCATCATGTAGTCCCGCATTATAAAAGTCTATGCCATGATGTAGAACACCTTTACATAGATATTCCTGCAAAACTACTGAAAGTCATCTTTTTAGAAGTTATAGATGACAAAAAATTATAAAAATAGAAATGAAGCATTACATGACTAACATTTCAGACTCTATGGAAAGCCAAAAGGATATGTTGCACTGATCTATATATGCTCTGTATATAATAGGTTTTCTTCACCAAGAATCAGAAATCATTCTTTGAGAATGGAAGCTTTCATTCTCAATTAGGTGCTGTAGCTAAGAATTCAAAGACTGCATATATATGTGAAAACCTTCTATTTTGTCAGAGAGAGAGAGAGAGAGAGAGAGAGAGAGAGGTGTTTATTAATGGATTTTATAAAAAGTATTTTGAATGAGAAGTTTGAAATTCCAAGCAATTACATACAACTCCAACTGGTCACTGCTGAGGCGCATCGATAACTGCAGGATCCTAGTAGAAGTTTATTAAAAAAAGTCAGAAATCTGCTGGAATGGTGCAAGGAAATAAGTCACCAAACCCCCATACTTCTTGCCAAAGAGTTTGAACTAGTTTCAATATTGGGTATTTCCTACTCTTATTTTTCCTTCCAAAAATTCTTTTGAAGGTTGTAATTTTAGCTAAATATTGGGATTTTTGGCAAAAATATTGTATTCATCAACTAAGTTGGTATTTAGTCAAAGAAAGCGATAAGCACTATAAATAAAAAATCCCCTTTTTACTGCAAAAAAAAAGTTTGGGGGGATTTGGTGGTTTTTTGATTAAGTTTTTTTTTGTGTTTGCTGATAGAAGACTATGCTCGAGTTCCTCATTACCAACACATTTCTCTCATTTATTGAAGACACATAGGGCAAAATCCACTATATTTTCTGTACTTACATATTATTGGCAAGACTCCAACTTACTCAGAACTGGATGGCTGTCCACAATCCGTACTGGAATAGACTGTACATCTTCCAAGAGAATCTGATGGACTCCTTCTAGGCTTCTGGAGTCATCTGCCCCTCCAGCAGCTACCAATTGGCCCATGGTGAGTAGGCCCAGGTCAGAACCAGGTGGGGTCCCAAGAGCAGAGGCAGTGGCGTTGTGCTGTGTTAGACCAGCACCTGCTTGCAGACTGTGTCCCTCCTGACTGAGTGTTAGAGAATGGTTGGTTATTGCACTCCCTGTGGAATCCAGGAGACTTGCAGGGCTGGGAGGTGAATGGTTATTTACAGCTATTAGGGCTGCGGATCCATTTGTGGAGGTAAAATTTGACTGCAGCTGCAATCCCTGTGAAAGAGAAGACAGAAGCACTAACATAGCAGTGTTTATAGCAGGAGGAATTTCCATTTATAATAACACATATTTTGCAACGCTGGAACTGGACAGCTTCTGACTTCCTGTACATCATCTCATTTGTATAGTCAATCCCAGTATCCCTGGGCTAAAGATGGATAAGGAAACAATTAGAACAATGGCATCCAGTAGCATCTAGAAGACTGCTTAATGACCACAAAGCTCTAATTCAGAATTGATATTCAGTTTCAAGTCATTCCCCAATGCAGTCTATTCCCACAAGAGGTGCGCACTACGAGCTAAGCACACTACTTAAAAAAAAAAAAAGATGGGGACAGCCTATCTTCAGAAAGCGAGGGAAATAGCAAGCAGAAGAGCATCTTACTGCAAACTGTATTTCTAGGGAAGAGATCATGCTTTTCATCAGAGTTCAGGAAGTATGAAGGTGGCATTTCGAAGTAGTAGCTAGGGAAGAAAGCTAAGAGATCCAGCTTTGAAGGGAAATGAGCTTTAGAAGAAGCTCTTTCAGCAAGACATTCTTATCCCCATTCTTCAGTCTTTCAGCAAGACATTCTTATCCCCATTCTTCAGTCTTTCAGCATGGAACTTCACAGATCCGAGCTGGGAGGGGTTATAGGATTTTAACATATTTTCTTAAGAGTCTGGAGGAGGATTTGAAAGGAATAAGTAAGACTGACTTATCTCCCCTCAGTTTTGCAACGTTTTCATTATGAAATGACTGGACCATGTGCAAAATGCATAGGTGCTTGGTTTGAGGCAGAAGCCTACTGCCTTCATCTTGGTTTTGTCTTCACAAGAGACCTTAACTTCAAAGCCTCAAAAGATGGCAGTGGGACCCCTGCACCACAGCTATCTGCTAAAGGTGAAATGCAAGAGAAGTCAAAGTAAGCATTGACAGCTATTTCAAAGTCTGTGCTACCTAGCCAGTGTTTGGGATCACTAGCTGAGAGGGAACTTCCTGCCCTCAGCTGGCCTTCAGCATTGCCAGCACAGAATGTTTGATGTTCTGTAAATGACTTGACTATACCTGAAGTTGTGCAAATATCTTGGGCTGAAGTGAAGAGAGCGAAGACAACAACTGAGTTGTTTCTGGAAGCAAGGATTCCCCACTCTGGTTGGATTCTGCTTTGGTGATGACTGACTCCCCTGCTGAGCTCCCTACAGTACCACAGAGAGGACACAACAGTTACAACAGATTTCTTCTTCCCATTTAAAATCCTCCCCTGCAATGTGAAGAAGCCTCTTCAATCTCAATATAAACACATAAAAGACATATATAGAGAGATATGCTGTTCTCTTTGTAGAAGAACTTGGACGTTACAGAAAAACACCTGGGAAGTAAGTAAAAGACAGCACTGTAGAAAGATTGCATGGCCCTGTTCAGAGTGAAAAAAAAAAAAAAAGCGCACCACCAGTTCACACAAGCTGAAATTTTAAAAAGCTGTATGCAAACAGTAATTTGAAAAGTCAGTGCTGCCAGTTCTCACAACAGAAAGAAATACACTGTTTATTGGTCAGGACCCAATCCTAGCAGTAGAACTCATCAATGATGAATCCCGTGAGAAGCAGGAATCCCAATACGCATTCAAATCCTTTTTAGCATGATGTTTAAGCATGTGTGAAGCACAAGCCATGAAGGAATTAAAGTACTTAGTTGGTTGCTGGATATCATGTGCCCTGGCAGATGTATCTGTTCAGCAGGAATTTATTTCTCTCTACACAGGTGTTATCAGCACCTTCATCCCAGGCAAAAATGTTCTTTCCACATAACCATCCTATTAAAATATTTGGTTGCTGGAGGATGCTAAGTAAAAGCCAAATTTATAATTTTCCTACTTCTGCCAACCCCATCACAACTACAGGTATTTTTCGACACATGCAGTCAAAGAGTTAAAAAATAGTATGCCAAAACAGACACACCAAAATAACCCTTCTTAAGCTCAGCTGAGCAACAGAACATGACAGCAACTTCTCTGGAAGGATACTAGAATTCTGTGGCACAGTCAATAAAGTAAATCACATTTGGGGAGACAAATTTGCTATGTTATTAATGCAGTCCTACCATCTGAAGGTGGTGACGCAAATGTAACAGTCACTGTTTCTGTGAGAACATTCCCACTGTCTGTGGTCCACTGCAGCTGAAAAGAAAAAGATCTCAGTTCTCATAAAGGGCACTGCTACATGAATACAGGCTCAATACAGGACCCGTAGGAAAAAGATGTCTAAAACTACACTTTATTTCCTTATAACCATGCATTCTAGTAGCTGTTCTTTCAAAAAAACCCAAAAAACCCCCACATTGCACCGGGAAGGCTAGTGTCTGCTCATGACAGTTCAAAGACCTTAAAACAAATAACAGTCAAAGCATTTTTCTAATTAACAACTATCGGCCACTCACCTGGGCCAAGAGCAGTATAAGGAGAGGGAAAAGACTGTTGACACAGCATGATTAACAGTACAGTTTATCAAACCTCATTTTAAATCAACTCCTTAGCAGTTAGCCTCATAATTGGGAAAATCAGGATCACTGTGTATCCCTTGTTACTCAATTGGTGGAATAAAATTAAACACTGCACAAGAGTTACTGAGCATTCTGAAATATCTACTTCATGCTTACTTCACTTTCTATAAAGTGCATTTATTAATATTTACACATTCAAAATGTTGTACCAGCCTGCATGTGAGACATCCCTCATCCCCATTTTTCATATACAGAAAAGTAGTAGCAACTTCACCAAAACACAATGACAAAGTCATGAGCAAAATTTTCTGACGTGTGCCAATTTTTCTACACCATGTGGCTTCCGGTTTACACAGCCATCGCGAAGTGTTAGCATTGTATAATTTTTCAATCAACTAATACTAACCTAATGCTGATGGGAATAAGTCAGAATAAGGTCAGAAGGTTTTATTCACATTTAATCCAATCTTGCTCTGTCAGAGATTCCACTGAAATATTGCTGGTGGAAATATAAGGTCATAGAGAACTCTTGACGAAACACAGCTAAGTGGTAACAATTAAAAATAAGACTCAGCATTTAACTGCCAGAATAAAAAAGAAACACAAAGGTCAATGTACCGTTGCTGGAATACTTTCTGAATTATACACCATCTCGCCATTCCTCAAGGACTTCTGCACTTCATGAATGTGGTTCTTGATATCATTCACAGTGGGGAAGAAGGACAGGTTATGTCTTTCTGGCACTTCATCAGGCTTGAATAATTCTCTTTCCACATATTTTCTGTCACATGTTAAAGGACATTAACAAAAGTGTATTTAAAACCTACTGCGCTATTTTCCTCTGTTATACACCCTGCTACCTTCTCCCTCCCTTTGTTGCAGTGACAAGACAAGAGCAAGCTAGATGATCTGCTGACCCAATTCTTTGTGCATCTGCAACAGAGTTTGGAATTAAAAATCCCCATTTATTCAACCAACTTTAAAGAGGACAGCAGCTCTTAGTGGATACTCACAGCTAAAAGGAAAGGGAAGACAAAAACTGGATAAAACAGATTCTCACGATGTATGGGAGATATTCAGTAATGCATCAGCACTGTCATTTAGTTGCAAACCAAATCAATCAAATGCAAAATGGAGATAGTACTACAGGCTGAGAGTATGCCAGACAGTTCTGTACCTCAGTTGCTTTCTCACTGCATAGACCTGCTCTATTCCCCGAGACACTAGTTCTCGGATCTTGTCTGCCACTTGAGGATGAAGTCGGGAAGGCAGCGTACAGTTCTCATCTCTAACAACTTCCTCCTCAGGAGAAGACACAGTAAAATGGGATGGTGAAGAAGGAAGGCAGGATGTTCCCATTTCATGATACTGGTGGGCCTGCTGAGTAGGTAACTGTACATACCACCTGGCAAAAAGGAAAGAGGTTCTACATGCTATTCTCAAGCAAAGGCAGAAAAATTAGTCTCTTCAGGAGCAGTCTGACAATCACAAACAACCTGGTGAGAGTCATTTAAGTTTTACAACTGCTGAGCTTGCAGATATTACCTTTCTGAGCCCAGGGCCCTCTCAATCTTTCAATGCAAAACAAACCAGCTCAAACCCCCAAATAATACAACTACTTCTATCTATATCCCACATGAATACGTCCACTGAAGCTCCACCGCTTGGTGCTTTACACATTTACCTAACTAAATACTACAGAGCCACAGAAATCTTATTGACATTGTGGGATTTTTCACTATTGGTATTAAGCAATAGCCTTAATAAAGTGACTTTGCAAAAAATAATGCAAACCAAGCAAATTAATGCTCTTTCTTGCTTCATTTGCCAAGAAAAAAGAAAAAAGTGGAAGTTTCACCTGAGGACACCGCCAGCCTCTATCAAATTCTTCTTCAGCATGTTGAATGCTTTCTCCTGCTCCATTCTTACAATTTTCTTGTCAATTTTAGGGTCAGTAGGAACTCTGTATTCTGGAAACTTTTGAACCTTTTTAATATAGATCCTTCCATGGGGCAGGGGGAACAGAAAAAAAATAAATCTTGAGTACACCTTGCCTTCATGCTGGAAGGAAAAAATCTCACTTACTTTGTATCAGGTACTAGTATAGAAGAAGTTCAAGCAGAGAGTTGCTGAGGGTGAGGAGTGTCTAAGAGAACTACAGAACTGTTAAGGGGATAGCAACAGAGACAGATGCAGATGGATAAGATAGACACACTGTTGCAGTCTAGAAGCCACTCAGCCAGATTTTGCATGTCAGTAAAATTCTGTCCCTCAGTATGGCAAAAGCACAACATCATCACTGAACAGACTGTAGGTCACCCAGCATGAAGCCACATACACACCTAGCTGCAACTGTCCAGGCAAACACACTTAGTTCAGTAAGAACTGAACAAGCACCCAGGAGGATACTCAAGGACAAGTTAAAAATTATTAGTGTTGAATAAGGAGAAAGAACCCAGTGAACAGAAAGAACTGTAACTCCTTCAACAAACAGGACATCTGCTAAATTAGGATGACTGACTGATATGAGGGCAATTAAAAGCCTGAAGGGAAAACAACAAAAAAGACAGCAAAGTTTTAGGACCAAAAATGGACAGTAATGGACACAAAAACTAATAACTAACATAACCAATGCTCAATAACAGAATGAACTTGTACTTCACATATTGATGCACTACTACTTTGCATCCAGGTGAACTATCAAATCTCAGCCTTATTCAGTTTAACAGGACAGCATTTCCATCTTCCCTCTAAATGAGTATCAACCTCAAGTTATCAAGGAGACAAAGCTACAGCGCATATCACCCATCACCCTCAATCTGTCTGTCAAGGCTCACAGAAAGAACACTTTCTTAGGATGCTGAGTAGCTCTTCCGGCTTCAGAAACAATTCTTACCTTGCTGGACAAGTGGCTTTGTACAGATGACCAGAGGTGTTTTCTGGCTCACCAGCTTTTTTGGGCTGGAGCCCTTTCCTCCTTGGCCCATACTGGCACTCCATTACAGTGGCTCTGCTTCCTAGGAACAGAAAGCAATGCTCTCAATTGATTCAAACAACCAACAAAGCCATTTCAGTAAAACAGTAACTACAGAAAAGATGAGAGTTTCAAACCAGTTATTTCTGTTTACCGTCAGACTCTTCAGAAGGCAGAACACACTTAAGTGTAGCGAGCACTCAAATACAATGTAAATACTTCCCTCACAGCATGTAAGGAATACAGAGCATTTTCAAAGCATTTACAAAATTTATTACACCTCACAAAACTCCTGCAACATATATGAAGGCAAAATATTGGATTCTGCCCAGGTGAACAGCAACACTTTACAAGATGAGCAGCCTTGCAAGTTACCAAAGGAGCACCATGCTGGTAATAAACATAAGAGAAGCAGAACTCACAAAATCCACAGCTGAAATCAAAGGTCAGCAGCTACTTCCAGTCTCCTGTGTTAAATCAATACTTCAGATCATGTTGTGCCATAAATTCTTACTTGCAAGTCTGACCTACCTTATCTGCTAAACGCCACTGTTTCAGTGTGACACACCCACATAAAACCAGACAGACTTAAACGAACATTGCTTAGCTCTAAACTTGCAGTAAATGACTTCTTCCAGTCAGGTCTCTAAATAAAGGACTGACATGCATAGCATTAAAGTGGTCAAGAACCGAACTTCACTCAAATTTCTCCCACGTCATGTTTGGTTATCTAGATTAGTTATCTTTTATTTGTAATTTACATACTCCAGTATGCAGGCAAGGAGCTGTAATACCACCAGTGATAGAACCAAAACCTTTTAAAGTATTGCAACAGCCTCATAATGTGCTTCCATAAGACACCCAGTGGTTTATCACCTTAGAGTGAGACATTAAAAAAAAACCCCAGAAAGTGAAATTAAAACAGAATCAATGCAAATAAAGAAATATAAAATTTAAAAGATAATTATGTCTTACAAACCTATCTTGCTTCTTTTTTAAAAACAATCTTACAATCTTAAAATTGAAGTTCTAGGATTGAAAATACTTAACAACTTTAAACTAGTCCTTGTTAATATAAATCTCAAAAGCAATTTGATTGGGCTCTCATTATACAATAGTATCAACTAACCAAAATTCTTATTAAAAATGACAAGATTGTGATGAATAGTACATGTTTTACATTATAAGGAGTGATCCAGCTTCTCTGTATTTTCCCTACAGCTGGAGCACAGCAGGGAAGGTATTCCACTTATGGTCCCACTTATGCAGAAGAGAGAGATTCCTTGAGAACAACACTTCTGTTCTGCACAGTTTAGAATTCTGTTAACTTGGATTTAAACTGCACTTAGTAAATCATATTTACAGTCTCTGGTCTACCAGTGAAAAGGATTTTAATGTATTTTGTAGAGGAGTTATAAACTAAACCTAAACACTGGAAAGACAACCATTAGAAATATACACAACACCCATTCGGGCTATGCAAAGCAAAAAATATTACAACTTAATTATCTGAGTCTCTATTAGTCTACAAAATTTTAAAGAAAAAAAACCCTACATGTGTTTTTACTCTAAATATCTTGCTGTGGGCAACTCATGTATCAGGCAAATCTTATAAGAAATTAAAGATATCTCATGTACTTTGGGGAAAAAAAAAATTTGCCTTGGCTTTGTTCTTAGCTTCCTTATAGCTCACAGTTTATGGCTGAAGCTTTAAAACTGGTGCTAACATTTCACTTTTACAGTTAATTTTAGAAAAAAAAAACACACAACAAAAACCCCCGAGCCCATAACCTGCATTCCAATCCTTCACATTCTCTATGTAACAATTAAACCTGTTCATTTCATATCCAAATGAACTTTTAGTAACTACATATACACACTGCATGAGCTAAGTATGTAATTACCAACCTGTGAAGCCTGCACACGTTTAAAAAAAAACCAAAACAAACCTGCCTGCTGAGGTTTATTTTGCTTTATATTTATATTTAATTTTTTTAAAGGGTGCCATTTGAATAGTTTATGGGCTTCTTTGGAGCAATCTCTTCAAAGTGTCTCTAGGTTAGGGAAGAATGCTTGAAGAAGCTCTTACCCTTATGAGAGCTTTTATGTCCTGATGGACCAGACAGAACCTCCATCTCAAGGTCTCATAACAGAAGCATCCATCAAATTGTACTTAGCTAATTTATTCATAAAGAACAAAATGAATTAATCACAATGAAACATAAGCCTGTGGTTTCAGGGAAACAAGTTCCTTTAGACTCCATCACCCAAACTGCTCTTTTTTTATGTTTGTGCCTTGATTTTACCTACACTAAGGAACACCATAAAAATCCTTCTTTATGGCCATTTGGCAACTTATGTTGAAATTTTAGAAGTAGTTATTAAAAGAAAAGTTAGTTACCTGCATTGACAAAGGGGATCCCATCATATGGGACATACTGAGATTTCCACATCAATCGTGTGGCAGGTTTGGCTGGGCTTGGAGACTGGCGCGTCCCCCACACACTTTGTGTTTGCTGCTTGTGTAGCGTTAGAACACTCTCTAATTCTGTCTCGCTCACACAATAGCCACGGTACGAGTCCCCAATTTTCTGCATGGAAAGGAGGTGAAATAATAGGATTATTCACCCATCTGACTGCTGAATATTACACAAGAAAACAAAAGCAGTCAGGGACTCTGGCAGGTGAGGACACAGACTCAGATTTTTGGCATTTTGTGTTTCTTTTCTCCCCACACCAGTATTCTCACAAATAGATTCACTGCAGGATCTAACACCAGAGCAGTCCCCACCAAGGTCAGGAGTTTGTCAGCCTTCCAAGACCTTAAGTACATTAAGAACCCCTGGAAAGATTAGAGTTATTGCCAACTCTGTTTTCCACAGAACATCTTCAATCCTGTTGTTTCCCCCACACATACTTCAGATGCAGTCACCTCCTAGACAAATTCACCCTTGGTGAACATTTTCACTTGACTCCCACGCAGAAGCACTGAAAATATCTATGCATCTTTGACACATGCAGGGCACTGAGCTGAAGCAGAATACGCCCGCTTGTACCACCAGCAACAGCCTCATCCGCACACTCAGTGCACTAACTTTGAATTCAATGTCTCAGGTAATACCTCTCCCAGCCTTAAAGGCGCTCTTTTTCATCTACCAGCAGTCCTGGCTGACTGTGGAAGTTCCACTCAACTGGAAGCTGGAAAACATTATGCCCATTTACAAGAAGGGCCAGAGGGAGAATCCAGGGAACTCCAGGCCTGTCAGTCTGACCTAAGTGACAGGGAAGGGCATGGAGCAGGTCATCTTGAGTGCTATCACACAGCACATGCAAGAGAACCAGGTGATCAGGACCAGCCAGCACGGCTTTATGAAAGGCAGGTCCTGCCAAACTAACCTCATCTCCTTCTATGACAAAGCTAACCACTTAGTGGCTGAGGGGAATTCTGTGGATGTAGTGCACTTGGACTTCAGTAAAGCCTCTGACACTGTTTCTCACACCATTCTGCTCAAGATGCTGGCTGCCATTGGCCTGGACAGGCGCACCCTCCGCTGGATAGATGGAAGGGCCCAAAGGGTCATGGTAAATGGAGTTAAATCCAGCTGGAGGTCAGTCACAAGTGGAGTTCCCCAGGGCTCCATGCTGGGTCCAGTTCTGTTCAATATAGAATCATAGAATCACCAGGATGGAAAAGACCCATCGGATCATCGAATCCAACCATCGGATCATCGAATCCAACCATAAATATCTTTGTCAATGACCTGGATGAGGGGATTGAGATTAGCCTTAGTAAGTTTGCAGATGACACTAAACTGAGTGGAAGTGTGGATCTGTTGGAGGGTAGGCAGGCTCTGCAAAGGGATCTGAACAGGCTAGATCAATGGGCTGTGACCAACGGGATGAGGTTCAACAAGGACAAGCACCAAGTCCCGCACCTGGGACATAATGAACCTGTGCAGTGCTACAGGCTTGTGCAGGAGGGGCTGGAAAGGTGCCTGGCAGAGAAGGACCTGGGGGTGTTGGTCGACAGCAGCTGAACATGAGCCAGCAGTGGCCCGGGGGGCCAAGGTGGCCAGTAGCACCTTGTCTTGTATCAGAAACAGCATGGCCAGCAGGACCAGAGAAGTGATTGTGCCCCCATACGCAGGATCAGCGAGGCTGCATCTTGAATCCTGGGTTCAGTTTTGGGCCCCTCACTACAAGAAGGACATTGAGGGGCTGGGGCGAGTCCAGAGAAGAGCAATGAAGCTGGTGAAGGGGCTGGAGCACAAGTCTTATGAGGAGCAGCTGAGGGAACTGGGGTTGTTTAGCCCTGAGAAAAGGAGTCTGAGGGGAGACCTTATCACTGTTTACAACTACCTGAAAGGAGGTTGTAGCAAGGTGGGTGTTGGTCTCTTCTCCCAAGTGACAGTCAATAGGACGAGATGGAATGGCCTCAAGCTGCGCCAGGGGAGGTTCAGATTGGATATTAGGAAAATTTTCTCCACTGAAAGGGCTACTGGGCACTGGCAGAGGCTGCACAGGAAGGTATTTAAAAGACAGGTAGATAAAGTGCTTAGGGATATGATTTAGTAGCGGACAGGTATGGTTGGACTTGATGATCTCAAAGTTCTTTTCCAACCAAGCGGTTCTATGATTCTATAATACTCAACACAGAAACATAACACACCAGATTTGCATTTGCAAACTGTTGATGGTTTCTATAAACTCTGCTAAACCCTGGGTAGCTGTAGAAAAAAAATGCATTTAATCTGACTCAAAGTTAAAAAAAATAAAATAAAATCAAAAAACGACAAAACTCAACCAAACTAAGACAAAACAAACCAGAAAAATCACCCCAAACCCCACAAACATCTTGCTGACTTCAGAACATCCCCTGTAACAGCTGTTCAGCTACTCAGAGCCATCACTGCCGATTCAGTGCTTGTCTACCAGGGCCAGTCAACAAACAGTGAAAGCACTGGGACAGAGAAGAGCTTGCCACCCAAATTCAGAACGCCATGCTTGCTTCTGTTCATGTGCAGCTCAGGATCAGGCTGATCAAGCAGCTGGAAATAACACCCAGAGTAGATGGCCACCTCAGCCTTACAGCATGCTTGTGCCACAAGTGCATGTTATGCAAGTGGTAAAGTTTGATGGACCTATTTTTCCTCCTTCAGTGACAGAACAGTCAGATGTTTAAATAATACTGACAACAGAAGCAGCAACAGTGCCTCTCTGAGCTTATTATCACACAAAAACTTCAGTGTCAACTGCATAAAACCCGCCTCATAGTTGCCTAAGAAAAACAGAATATCTGTGGTTAGCAAGAACAGAAGTCAACAAAGAACTAATAAACACGTTGTGAACTAACTGGGCCAACAGTGTTGCTGCTAGCACAAGCCCAAAAGCAGAGGGTTATGTTGCATGAGTCATTCTGAGACACCAGGTGCTTACAACTCATCAGCTCACTGCACTGAAAAACACTGCTCCAGCAGTTAAGAAAGTGTACGTAGGCAGCATTCACACAGCTGTGGTGAGAGACAGAAGCTGACAATGGTTTAGCCAGAAATTATAAATAACATTTCCGTCCAAAACTTAATTTGAAAAATTCAGAAACAAAGCAGCCCGAGAAGTACCATACAAGGAAGCTGGGGAGGGACTTTTTTTACAAAGGCACATACTGACAGGACATGGGGGAATGGCTTTAAATTGGAGAGGGGACAATTTAGACTACACATAAGGAGGGAGGCACTGGCACACATTGCCCAGGGAAGCTGTGGCTGCCCCATTCCAGGAGGTGTTCAAGACCAGGCTGGAAGGGGCCTTGAGCACTCGGTCTTGTGAGAGGTGCCTCTGCCCATGGCAGGGGGGTTTGAATTAGATGATCTTTAAGGTTCCTTCTAACTCAAACCATTTTGTGATTCTATGATTCTTTGATTCTTCACAGAAACCTGTGATGCTCTCTTTTTTTGAGAGGGATTACAGTACTACTCCACACAGTGAATACCATATGACCGGCATTTTTCTTTCCACATCTTATACCTGTCACTATAAATAGATCACTGACCTTACTCTAGGGAGGTGAGAGAAAACTGATAGAGCTGTTGGGACAGAACAGTAGCGATAACAGTCAAGGCACTGTCTCGTGTTCTGGGTTTACTTCTGCACAACATCGATCACTGGTGTGAGAGGAGGAGAAGAAAATAACATAGCCCATAGGATCCCTGCCCTCTAGGAGCTTCCAAGTAGGAACAAATAGACAAATGAGACCATCTGCCCCACCAATTAAAGGAACCTAGCTTTGTACAGTTGTTTATTAATGCAGTTTTTAATTACATTCTATTGCAGTACGCTGATATATGCTGGAAACATATTGCTATCAGACCACTGAAAACTAAGTAGGTTAGAGGACATAACTTCTTTAAATTTAAAATCTACTTTTTATTAACGTAATTACCCTGAACTAATCTAATAGTTTCCAACACTTAAACTCCAGCCAAGCTTCAAGCCAAAAAAAGGAGCAATTCCTTCTCCCTCTCTTGGCCTCACCTCAGCAAGCATACAGAAAAGCTTACACCAAAGTACACATATCAAGACTGTAGTTTTCCTTGACTCAACTAACAGGATCCCAGAAGCTGTTTAGCCACAGTAAGCATAAGCTGAACATTTCAAGGCAGCCTGGGAATCAACACCAAACACAGAGCTCAGTGCTAATTTTGGACAGCTGCAGCTTTTATTTCTCTGTGTCTGCAGTACTAACTGCCAAAGGAGTCACTGCCCTTTGGAGCTCAGTCTTGGCCAACTCCCAGGTAAATACAATTTGCAGGATGCACCAAGGCTCTGCCATGACTTCACCTGCTGGCACCTTCTGTGTAATGCACACGCCGTTTGTTTCTAATCTGGCAGAAGGGTGGAATTGTGAGTTGCCATATTCATCTGCACCTCTACTAAATCTCCAAATTCCTGTCGGACTCTTCTAGCCTGTCACTGGTAACAAAACATTCTGCAAGATAAATCACACCTGAAAGATCAATGACACCTCAAAATCCCAGTGTCTCCAGCCTGTGTCCATGAATAAGCGCACACATCCTAACAGCCTCCAGAGGACTGAACTGTGTAGCTGAGAAACTCAGCAAAGCAACTCTGCTGGCAACACCCAACAAGAAGAGCATTTGGGTTACTTCTCCTTGGATGGGCTGACTCTGCAGGGAGAACAGCAACAAAATATTTTTTTGTTTTTAAAGCAACAGGGAGGACTAAGGCATAAAGGCAATGGTTGGGCTAAGGCAGATGTTTATACCCTCAGAACACGTTCAAATGGAGAGGATTTTTATTTCCTTTTTCTTAAAAATAAGAACTCTTCTTTAAATGCTCTTTCTATGAATTTTAAACACAGCAGGTGTAATTTCTTGTAATAGATTCAGATAGACCAAACAGACCACAGTACAAGTCCTCCTGAAAAATTAAACCAGTAATAAATGAGTCAGTAAGTTGCATTGATGTTAAGACAGGAAAGTATGTGCCAATTAGTGCTAAAAACATAGAAACAGGGGTTACACATCTTACTAGACTTTAACAGCCCACTGGTCATTTGAATTAAGTGACTCATTTGTTCTGTTCAAGCAGTATCTCCACAATGGAAGCATTAGTGTTATTAATTTTCTGACCTCCTAATGTTTAAGTTGATGTAACAGTGGACAATACCATTTATATGAAATACAAAGCATATAACAAAGAAGATTAGAGTAAAATACTTAATTAAAAAATTATTTCTAAGTGGATAGAGAAAGAAATCACATTTATAAGTCCCTGCAGCTCCAATTTCCAGCTATCAGTGGCCACATTGATAGGAATAACCTCAAACGGTAGGGAGATTCACCCCTAAAAAGGTGAAGCAGCTAGACAGAGTATGAGTTTTCCTGTAAAGAAGTATTGAGAGAAAACAAAATAAATATCTATCAGGAAGAGTTTAGTAGCAGGAGGAATGGGTAGGTGATCACTCATCTCCCCTCCCTTCCTTTTAAGTGATTTACGATGCACTCTAGCTGTTGATTCCACCCCAGTCAGCAGGACAGTTCTGCAGACATCTAACAATATATGAATTAATAGAGTTCTGTTTAAGTCAAAAGCTATAACAGTGAATAAAACCAGAACAGAGAAAGCAAGCACAGGTAAGCAAGCTGGTATAAAAAAACCCAAAACCCAAACCCAAAAAAACCCCACAACCAAACCACAAACCAAGACCCACAAAAACCTGTGAGAACAGCTAAAATAGAAATCCTTACTAAAAAGAGCAACTTAATGCTTATGTTTAAGTCGCAGACTTGGCCCTAGTGAGTCACATGGATTTTGATTTCTAAGTGACAACGTAAACTGATATAAACAGTTGCAGACTTAGCCCACTCAAAAGCAATTTTTATTCTTTAATTAATGGATCACTAAGGGTAATAAAACCAGTTTGCTGAGCAGAAGACAGCAAAACTTGCACTGTAGTTCACAACAGCGAATTCTAACACAGCACACAAAGTGTGGAACAGCATCTGTTCCCAGTGCTGCATGGCGTTGTGATTTCAGAAGCATATTTTCTGCTTCAGGAACTATTGATGGTCAGTTATTCTAGTATTCCCAAAAAAGGAAGGAATTCCATAGCATTTTATGTGTTGAAATGTGCTAGCAGTACCAGTACTATTTCATAATACCACAAACCTTGAACATAACTTCCACAACTATGAACATTATTCCTTCACAGAATAGGATCTAAATGATAAAACGTCAATTCATAATCTTTTCCACCCCACCTCACAGTTCCTGAGACGGCGTGCCCAGGCAGGTGTATTTGGTGGCAACGGCTGGAGAGGGATGGGAAACAAATCCTCCTCTACCCTGAAAAATAAAAATAATATAGCAAGAGTCCACACAGGCATCCAGGAAAGCAACAATTTAGTGTGAACTGAAGGTAACACATCAAATCAGTGCACTATGTGTAACCCTATAGCATGTGATCAAATTATAGATATTGTATCAACTTGCCTTAAGAACCTGAGGTTCATTATCCCCATATTAATTTGTAAAATAATTCACAATAAATATAAGCAGTTAAAAACACCACTGTTTTCTACACTGAAGAAGACTTGTAAGCATTCATTATTGCCTGTATTGATGAAATACAGAGAAATACACGATGAAAGAGACCAGGTGATTTTCTTGATAATTTTCTTACGCAGACCGATGTTAGACTGCTAAAGATTAAAACCAATATTAAACACTTGTTAAACACTGTACATTTTAGTATATTTTAAATCACCATAACCCATCTCCAACAAGTATTTTAAGTATCTAGTTTCTCCATTCCTTAAATCCTGGTGCAGATAAAAATGCTTATTCAATGTTTATTATTGCAAGACTCAAGTGCATTTCCTCCTGTCCATGCAAATGTGTCTCCTTTCCAGGATTATTTTTCTAGTATGTACAGACTGTTCACAAAACCCATTCACAAACTGTTTCTCCTCACTTCATCTGTTTCCGCATACATAATTTGTGCTGTAGTGAGATTATTCTAATGTCTTTCACGTCTCAACTTTAAAGCAACATAAACCAATGCAAAGCCAGCCTGTAATCCACAGAACAAATGTCAGGTTTGGGTTTTTATCTTGGCTGTCTTGTTGGGGGTTTTTTGTTCGGTTTTTTTTGGTGGTTTTTCTTTTTAGCAAAAAAGAATCCCAGAGTATTCAGGAATTAAAATAGTTGGCATGACTTGGCACAGGGACAGAATCAGATAGATATCAAGAGAGAAAAACATCATAACTATTTTAACTTTAGAAGCTTTGCTAACCAATCTGCCTGTCTACATATTCCACCTAAACATGCCAAGCCAACTCTTGCAATCCCTATCTAAAAAAAATCAATATCTACAATCAACCATTCTTGTGGGAGGATGGTTTATATAGGTTTTAATATACTCATACAAGAAACTCTGTTCCTTCAGACTCAAACATTCCCTGCAGTTCCTTCACTGGATCACTTTCTGCTCTTGGTTGGCAGTATCAGTGTTTACTTGGAGTAATCTGAGTAATTTGCACTGTGCTACTTTAAATGCCCACCTATTGCTCTGGTCAGAATATATCAAATCTCTCTGGAATACAGGTACTTTAATTGCTTTTTCCACTGCTCTGGCACATAAAAAACTGCCTGCAAACACAGTTACCTACACGTTACTCACTAATACCAAGGTGTTCATCACCTCTATTCTACGGTAATTTTGTGATAGTCACTGCAAAAACAAACTGCAAATAAAAAGGCAGTACTAACAGTGGATGAAAATGATTGTTTAACCTTTCAACTCCCGACCTACCTGGTGGCTGGTTTTTTTGATATGGTAAGAGATGCCTGTGGATGTAGAATATAGCTGCTTGCACTGTCTGCTACAGCAGCCACAGCCACAGTCTGCAAGTTCCCGTCACCACACTTCTCTTCTGAAATATCTTTGCAAAAATAAAATACCCTCCTGGTTAATAACTGAACTCACAATGGGGAAATGACAAGCTACGATTAAAGTCTGTGTGTTGGAAAAGCAAGTATTTTTACATATGAGAACAGATTTCTAGATGATAAAAATAGTTTAAGATTTGTGAAACAATACCCAAACTCCAGGCACACGTATGAAGATATATCTGATAAGGCTGTATGTACTCAAGGACTTTGGTAATCATGCTACTGCTAAACAATCAGAATAACTTGTAAAGATTTTACATTTCCACAAATCTATATAGGATTAATACACAAACATTTTGTTCAACTGCAAATCACACACTGGCTTTTAAAATAAGATAAAAAGGAGATAACAATACTGCACTGCACTTAGAAAAGAACACCTAAACAAGAAAAAAAACATGCCTACTGTAATTCAATCTGACATGCTGTTAGAACAAATGTTTTAGCCTTTCTTGGTAGCAGGGGGGAGCAATCCATAAGACAGAAAACATTGTTAGACTGAAGCCTGCAAGTATAGTTAAACAAAAAAAATAATGGAAAACTGTGAAAACAGATATTTGACACTTTGGTCTCAACACAGAGAAATGGGAGGGATTTTTGCCCTTCAATTACAAAAGCTTCTTTTCCCCTATCCTGAGAGAGTGATAAGCTATTGACTCAGTACAGAAATCAATCCACTAGAAAGGTGGTGCCAGAAGATTCGTAAATGTGCACCTCAGAGCAACACCACTCTGGCTCAGAGGTTGGAGCACAGGTTCCCTCTACAAAGACATGCCCTTAAAACACTATGGACTACTCTAAAGTTTGTGCCGTTTCATGTATTACCACCACCCAAAGGCAAGTGAAACTCAAAGGCTGACAGTCCATTCTCCTTGCCCTTTAATCTCCATAGTAAAGCACTGACAAGCCTTCCTAACTATCTTTTAAAGATCAAATAACTACAAAGTCTTTTGCACAGCAGGTCTCTAGAAAAAAAAAAAATCCACAACAAAATAAACCCCTGTACCACTGTTGCAGAACATGTATTCAAATACAGTGAAACTGAGCTATATGCAAACAGAGCACCCCTTGTAGGATGAAAACAAGGAATATAAAAATACTATTCAGCATTGCAACTTATTGCCTACAAAAAGTAGCAGCAATTCTCTAGTAACTGAAGGTTCAGTCAGGGAAGACTATAACATAACCTAAACAAAGGTGGTTTTAACCCTGTAAGAGCAGGTAGAGAAGGGAGGGCAGGAGGATTAGGGTAGGAGCAAATTTTTCAATGTAAGGTTGCAAATCCATATTCCAACTCTAAGTGAAAAAGGCTGGAGCATGACTTGAATCCCAATTCTTTTTCCTATGTGCCCAGACCTTGAGGTCTCATTCCACAGGGTCACCTAACTAGTGCTCAGATTTTGAGAATTTTATATAGAAAATGCATGAACAGTTTAAAAAACCTTGGAGCATTTATCAAAATGTGACAAGCTAGTTCTCTATCTTATTCTGTGAATGTAAAGTACATAGCATTTTGCCACCCAGCAAGGTTTGCAGATAAATAATCAATGCTTTCAGATTTCTAGAGGAAAGCTTAAAATTTGTGCTTCTAGTTGTGCATCTCACCACACACTTAAAATGTGACAGTTGACACCCTGAAAGAAAAAATGCAGCAATTAAGTGAAAGTTACATATTATTTCCTTCATTGGGAACTGAATTTCTATGAAGGTGCTTCATTCTTGGCTTCACAAAAGATGCATCACCACCAGTGACCTCTGGAACAGACCCAAACAATTCTAGTTCTACCTGCATTACATGAACTAACTAGTTCACTGAAAATTAAGTAAACAGACAGTGGAAATTCAAAGCTGACAGTACACCTGGCTGACTTGGTACAAATGTCCTTATTAACGGTAAATAAGGCAAGAAGCAGTTTTGTGCTTGATACCTCAATTTATCCATTGAATAGATAAAATGAGCATAACAGCTCTTATTTCCTAAGGCTTTTGTCCAACAGAAAACATGATGTGTGGGGTGCCAGATGCATTATCAGAAAGCAAATTCAGTAAGTCTGTACTTTTGGTTGCAACTGACCAAGGAAAGGAAACACATACACACAAGGGGCTTAAAAAAAGACCACGCAGGATATACCTAGTCACAGGAACACACACCCCAAGCCCTACAGGCTAAACTCACCCTGCATGCTGGTCACATCCAGAAGCTGACCTTGAGGAATAATCACTTGGGTCATTCCTGCCTGGGCAGAAGGAATGACTTGCAGCACCTGTCCATTCTCTGACTGGCTTGCAACAATCATCTGTAAGGCAATCACACAAAAGCATAAACAGCAGTAGTTTGTATGGTGATCATTATTTGCTAATTACCTGAAAAGAAAAATATTTTGGTTGGAATTAGGGTCTGTAAATTAACTTGATTTCACATAACAAGGAAACAGCCTATTTACTGTCATTTTCTTAAAATTACTTTCCCTCTTTTAAAATAGCCCTCTAATTGATTAAAGGGGTGGGGGGAACTCCAAAAAACAACCTTACTAACCAACACTATTATTAAAGCTATCACAAACCTCATTACCAAGGACTTGTTCCACCACGTTATAAAACCCTGAATAACAAAAAATATCACCTTGTTTCTGATTTATTATACTATAAATGCGTGTGGTGTCTTTTGGTGCCAGATGAGTTACCTTTTTACAAAATAAGTGTTAAGAATTGAAAAGTGATGCTTTATGCAAATTAACACGGGGGGAGGGGAGGGGAGGGACGAAGAGACATAATGAGTCAGCTCATTGCTAATGTTCCAATTCTTCCCCGAAAATCCACAAAGGGACTTATCAAGGGAATATAAAAACCAGCTTGATAATGAGAAAAGATACAAGTTGTTTAATAAAATGAGTAATGTCTGGAGACAGGATTTGTGAACTGAACCACTGAAAAGTTTCACTTGTTACTAGAGACAAAGCCTTAATCAGCCACTGCTACAACAAACAAGCACCACCTGAAAAAGTTCTTCAGAGGGCTCCTTGGTCTGTGAATGCCCTGCTGCTCTGTCTCAGACACACTCACCATGTGTGCATTGGGCCCTCCTAGGGCCTGCAGATCATAGAGATGCTGACCGGTTTGGTCTATCAGGTAGAACTCTTCAGCAGAGTGAGGCTGTGACTGGGGTGGTCGTGCTGGGGCAGCTGAGGTTGGAGAGCTGCCTGAGAAGCATATGGTGATGGGCAAGGCTGCAGGAGAGTCACTCTGTCCAAACAGTGGATCCCTGGAATCCATGCAGGTTAGATGCTTTCACAGAGGAAAAACAGCAAAATGAACTTTAATCTTGAGTAGCAATTTCTATTAAAAAAAAAAGAAAGAAAGGAAAGAACATTTAAACCTAGTGTGCTGTATTGTACATTTAAAAAGAGCTCTTGTCCTTCTCATCAAGAAGCTACTAGCCAACACTAGCAGTTCTATTTTCATTTTCCATTTCTGTGCTGAAAGATGTATTCATATTTCTGCTTCCTAGAAAAAAAAAACTCTTTCTCCTAAGGAGAAAGGAAATCTCTTGTGGGGAAAAATGTTCCTAAATTGTATATAAAAATCAGACCTGGGCCAAATAACCTTCCCAAAATTTCTGCAGGTATAAGCTTCCTGTACTGAAACTGTCTACTATAAACTACACCAGAAAAGCAGCAACAAGTAAATGGCACTAGTGTTAAATGTGTTAAAGACATCATGCAGAGACCATAAGCACACCTCTAAATCACTACCTGAATGTTAGTTTATATTAACTGAAGTAATCTGCAGAACATTCACGCAGAGAAATCTCTTTGACCCATGTTTCTGGCTTCTTATTTGACACGTTTGGTCACTAAGCTACTTGAACTCAAGTTGTTTTAACCCCTTCTACTCCAAGGCAAGTCATCAAATATTCTTTAATATGAGGGTTTTGTTAACACAGTAACAGTGAGGTCACTCTGACCTCAGTGCCAGGGAAAGTCATGGAACAGGTGACCTTGAGTGCTATCATGAAGCACATGAAAGAGAACTGGGTGACCAGGCCCAGTCAACATGGGTTTACAAAAGGCAGGTCTTGCCAAACTAACCTGATCGCCTTCTATGACAAAGTGACTTGGCTGCTGAATGAGGGAAAGGCTGTGGATGTATCTTCCTGGACTTCAGCAAAGCCTTTGACACAGTTTCTCACAGCATTCTGCT
>WAAB01005297.1:32826-100828 GCA_013389865.1 Piaya cayana
AAGTTTTTCACAGAAAGGGTCACTGGGCATTGGAACAGGCTGCCCAGGGAGGTGGTTGATTCACCTTCCCTGGAGGTGTTTAAGGCATAGGTAGACAAGGTCCTGAGGGACATGGTTTAGTGTTTGATAGGAATGGTTGGACTCGATGATCCAGTGGGTGTCTTCCAACCTGGCGATTCTATGATTCTATGATTCAGTAAAACATGGGTTTTTTTTCAGCACTGTAACAGCATCTATTAACATAATTACTATAACTATTACTATAACATCTGGATATTCATGGGTTCAAAGATGAATGTAACATGAACCCAAGGGAAGAAACTTTTATACTTTTTAAGAAGAAACAACGTATCACTATAAAGGCAAGAAAAACCACACTGATGAAATATCACACTGTAAAATCATCAGAGAGGATGTAAAGAAAGTATCTATCAAGACAGGACATTCATAGCTTACCTGCAAGCCCTGATCACTTGTTTCTGACCCTCCTGCAGTATTGAAGTCACCTATGAACGTGTCATTGGATCCTTCCATAGCAATGTCATGGTCAGCTCCATTTTCTTCCATTACAAAATCACCTGAAAAAGTCAATAAAATTTTATTTCAGCCTTCCATACATTAGCCTCAACCCAGACAATGCTGCGGGTTTTTTTTGGTCCTACAAATTTAGTCTCACAAGTTCTAATGCTGTTGCAAGCTAACAGCAAAGGTCTCGAGAAATCCTTGCCTTGTTATCACTGCAGAAAAAAATTCAGTGTTGCTCCAGAAGTTTAATTTGGCCTCTTGTAAAGGACAATTTGCTTGACTTGTCATCGTGCATGCAGATATAAACCACACATATTTAAATGAAAATCATGAGTATGTTCACAAGCACTCCACTAACAAACACGTACATCTAGAGAATGCTTGATATTTAAAGATATGCCAATACTGCTTTACAAAAATAAGTCATCTACTTCCATAATAAAGGATTATGCATTACCCAGCTATGGCATGCAGCCACCTTGAAGCAAATTACCTTTGTTTTAAAAGGTTATAAGACTACATATAGATGAAACTACATTACTGTTGTTAGTCTAAAGAAGTAAGCTTTGGGCAGGAAAACCATCAGATATCAAAACCAAAACTTGGCATTAATCATATGATGAAAGACAAAAAGACAGATCCACCTCCTATTGCAAAGAAAAGTACTTCAAGTGGCTCAGCAGCACACTATAAACCTTCAAGCTAACAGAGACTATCAGACAGCGAATTGCCACATCCACAGGATAAGGCTTTCACTTAGACAGTACACGCCCTTTAAAGCCGTGACCAATCCCAAACATTCATAAGCAATGAGACAACAGGACAAACTGACTGGGCCTCAATGTTACAAGGAGTACATACACACTAGACTACACACATAATATGTCAAACTGAACAGATGAAAATTCAATTCCTGCAGTTTGGGATGAGGGAATGGGAAAGATGTTAAGAATTTTCCTCTTCAGTATTTATTTTAAAGATAGGCAGCATTACATTAACACATGATCTCGATCAGATTTATCTTCTTCACCACACCACATAGTAAATTCCTTGAGATGGACCTTCTTGGCTGTGTGATTTCAACCACTTACAGCTTTAGTAAGGAGAACATAAAAACTGAGAGTCGCTTGAAAACAACCGTACAACCTTAGAAGCACAATTTCTTTTGTTTTACAAAGACATAAAGCACCACAGGCAACGTAAATCCACATCTCCTTGGCTTCTGAAGCTGAATAAAGTATCCTGCTGATACAAACAACGCTGTGACATTAAGCTGCTCATACGCTCAATATACTAAGTACTTTAATCTAAAGGAGATTTATTTTTCCATTCAGTTTTCAAGTGATGACACTCCAAATTCCAAATGAAGTTACCTTGTGTTTACCAAATATTTTCGTAGCTTTGTATCTGAGAACAATTATGAGATGTTTCAGTTAAAATGTCTGAAGCATGCTAGAAGCAAATGAAAAAAGACAGAACTAGATTTCATCATCACTCAACCATTCCTCCTTAGTAAAAAAATGTAAATCTAAGTCAGTTTTGTCCAAGTGGCACACTTAATTCTGAAGAACTTTGTTCCAGAGATATTGATGGCATGTACCCTGAACGTGCTGGAACCTGACTACAGAACACAAGGATGGCTGTATCGTGACAGACCAACTGCACGAGTAGCACAAAATCCTGTATCTAACACTGGTTAATAATAAAGCTCAGGGAAAAAATGACAGCAGTAGGGTAAATATACAGTGATATTCATGCCACCTCCTCTCATAGGCAGCCCAGAACCATCTGAAGTTTTATCTTTGTGTTTAAAAAATGCGCTTGCTACATTTTTGCCCTGTGACTTTGTCTAATCACTGTTGTAATCCAGCCAAACCAGTGGCACGCACATCACTCCGAACAATGAATGTCATGGTTTAACCACCTAGGTTTCATTGACAAATGTGCTGTGCAACCCCAAACAAAAGATTTTCTTTTTTGTCTCAAAGGCTATACTTTTACGGATATTTAAAAGTGCATACATAGTAAGTAATTTTATAGCCGTTTAAACATTGCTAACAAATTCCCCAAAGAAGACAGTTAAGTCCTGTACACTGATATCTGTGTGAACACTTTGTCACAAAGGAGTAAATAAATGTCCCAGAGTTGGCAAGGATGTTAATTTTTCCCCTAGTAACTGTGTTTTGCTTTGGATTTAGTATGAAAATATGTTGGTAACACACTAGTGGTTCCAGCTGGTGCTAAACAGTGCTTATACTAAGTCACAGACTTCTCAGTTTCACATCCTTTACTGGCAAGAAGGTGCACAAGAAGCTGGGAGGGGACACAGTCCCATCAGTTGACCCCAGCTGACCAAAGGGATTCTCCACACAGTGTGGCATCATGCTCAGTACACAATTCGGAGCGTGGAGTGGTTGGACAGGTGCTGGATCACTCCTCAGGGATGGTCTGTGCATCGGCCACTGCATTTTACATATCTTCACACATTCTGTTTTTTCCTCTTCCTTCCTTTTCTGTCCTATTAAACTGTCTGTACCTCAACCCTCAAGTTTCCCTTTTTTTTTTTTCAATTCTCTTCCCTCATCCCATCAGAGTGAAGGAGTGTTCAGTTGCCAGCTCAGGTTAAACCACAACCATAGCATACAAATGTCTCTGGGTTTCATAAACTCTTATACATAAGTGCCACAAAACTTTCCAATGTAACATCATTGTATCCCACGTTTAACAGCAGGTTGAAAGAGAAATGTGGAAGGTAATGCTAGTGAAAAAAGGGGAACAACAGTTGTATCTTCAGTGTACACATCAAACAGGCAGCTCTCCACACTTCATTCACATTCAGCCTTAATGCAGCTCCACCCAAACCACTCTGCAGGCTGCTCCCTGTAAAGTCCACCACTCCAAAGGCATTTCCAACTCAAGCGTCAGTGTGTTTTAATCCCGTAAGACTGCTTCCTACATCCATTTGGGAAGCACTTTACTCAAAATAAGGGGAAATCTCTGGCTACTGCTATCTCTACAAAGACAGCAAGCAACCACAGAAACTGCTAGCACAGGCAAACATGATGACCATCGCAAGCATTTTATACAGGGTCTTACTGACAGGATCTTCAACAGGTAAACATGAACTGCAATCTAGCCTACACACTGCCCCCAGTGATTCACCTCCAGGGGACTGACAGTTCAATCACACAAAAGGCAGTCAGATCTCACTATATTTAGCCATCAAGAGCTCCTGTGATAACACAGCTCTCAAAGCCAGGGTCACTTCTTGTAGTGCTAGGTTCTCACTGCCATCCTCAGACACAACTTGTATAACATTAAGTGCTCTCAACAGTAACAGGATTTCAATGCCTACTCTGAGGTGAGCCTCTATCCTAACAGCTGCAATTTTGTCTAATCCAGAAGCCTACATACTGATTCTTAATATATAAACTTTTAAAGACACTGACAGGAAAGTCAAACCAGCATTACTTTAAAATTCCATCACTGACCAGCCACATCTGCACTCTGCCTTAAGGCAGAGCATTAGATTTCTCTACCTTCTTACCTCTGATTCTGTATTCGGAGGGAATACCTATACCTACCAACTACAAGCAGAAGTCCCTAAAAACAGACCAGTTCTAGACTGACATAATTTTAAGGTCACATATCAGTGCTTGCTTCTGCCTTCCCTCAGTTAAGAAGCCCCCTTGTGAACACACCACACAGCCAGATCCCAAAGGGGAGGAGCACTGCCTTTCAAAATCCCAGAGATAATTATTTCAACACTGAATCAATACTGCAAAATTTTAGTCAAGAGAAGAAACTTAAACTGTAAAAACCAGATAAGTCAATTGTGATAATAAGCACATTCTACCCAGAAGCACTCTGTTGGTACAAGGAGGGAATTCTCTTACATTTTTCAAGTTTCAAGTCTTCAGTGCATACTCCTTAAAAAAAACAAAACAAAACAAAAAAACCCAAAACCCCCAACAACAATAACAATAAAAAAATGTAAATCAAAGCCTGACTGTGTAAGTTCACATTTTCAGCATGTCTGACAGGAATATTCCCCATTCTGGTTTTATACTTATTGACAGGAAATACAAACAGCTGAATGCCTCACCAACAATCTCTTTTGGGTTTTCCATGAAATGCTTCAGAGCTTGGAACAATTAAGCACTACCTCTGATGACACTTCTCTACCCTATGAAGGGCACAAATTACAGCAAAACATAACATGGAGGAAATCAAGGGACAGTGATACCCTCAAGTAAATCACACAATCATAGAATCACTAGGTGGGAAAAGACCTTTGAGATCATCAAGTCCCACTGTACCTGCCCACTAATAAATCATATCTGTAAGCTCTTCATCTACATGTCCTTTAAATACCTCCAGGGATGGTGATTCCACCACCTCCCTGGGCAACCTCTTCCTAATGTCTAATCTGAACCTCTCCTGGGGAGGCCATTCCCTCTCTCTCTATCACCTGTTACTTGGGAGAAGAGGCCAGCACTGTCCACTCTACAACCACCTTTTTCCTTTCAGGTAGTTGTAGAGAGCAATAAGATCTCCCCTCAGCCTCTTCTCTAGGCTAAACAACCCCAGCTCCCTCCGCTGCTCCTTGTAAGACTTTATACTGAGCTTTACAATTAGCTTTTTTACTGAGTTTTGTGGTTTAGCTCATCACCGTCACAGAAGAGCAGGCTGATGAGGTTAAGAACGCCTGGGAGACCCGGGTGCTCCTGCTGAGAGGGTATCTCAAGTGAATCTTTTCTGTGCAGCCAGCTCAGCTCTCTGGAAAACAGACGGGTGTCAGTTACACTGGCAAGTGATGTCGGACCTTGTGAGTGGGCTTAAAACCAGATAAGATTCCAGAGTCTCACAAAACATCAAGACTCGACACCTGCCCCAGAGGAAGCCCAACTCCTCCCCAGAGACAGACACACAGACAGACAAACGGGGGGGAAGAGCGCCCCATCATCTTCCTCACCCCCAACCCGCACCCCCCAACCCCGTCTCTTCCCTTCCTCCCCCCTAGACAGACAGACACACAGACAAACAGAGGGAGAGAAACAGAGACAGAGAGACCGAGACCGAGACAGAGAGACCGAGAACGAGACCCCGAAAGAAGAAGCTACTAACTCTCCGCCGGGCTCCAACAGGCGCCGCCATGGAGTCCCGCTCCTCGACGCATGCGCACCCCCGCGAGGCAGGGCGAGAGGGGCCGCGCGCGGGGCACGCTGGGAGCTGTAGTTCCCCCCCGCCCGCCACACACCCACCCCGCGGGTTACGCCGGGAGTTGTAGTCCCCGCTGCCACCCGGGAGCGCGGTGTCCGGCAGGATCCCCGGAGGCCCGGTCCTGCCCTCCCACTGAGGGGCTGAGGGCGCTGCTGCCGGGCTTGGGGCCACCGACACCGAAAACGCCAGCGAACAAACCTCTCTAAGCTCGTTTGGGAGCTTTAGAAAGTAAGCAACTTCTGCTAGCCTGGGCAACACGAGGGAGCGATCCTCATCTGTGTGAAGAACCTTTCCCTGACGTAACCCATCCCTCCCCTCCCCTCGCACACCTTCCTGCCATTCCCTCGATATTCCTTCTTTTTGCAGCCGGCAGAGAAACAGCCTTTTGCACTCCTTTGACAACATTTACACCAATTTCTTTATACAGAAATGCTCAAATAAGCCAATAGCACAAAGAGATTTTTGGGAATAGAAATAGCAGCAGAAATACCAAGATTTTGTATCTAACTGTAAATCTGAAAGTTACTTGGTTCCCCACAAGTGAGTGAAACCAACTCCATGGAGGGGAACAGAGAGTTGATGCCGTGAGAAACCAAACTCAATAATCAATGCTAATTTGATTCTAGAGTAGGTATTCTTATTGTGCAGCGCTGGGCACACAGGGAACAGCTCCAATGTGTGCAAATTATTGAGGCTGCGTACATTATTTTTATACTGTTTAAACATACATATTCATATAGGTTCCTGGAAACATTACATATTCATTAGTTTTCATGGAATAGGTGTGTCTGTGATGATCACTTCTCAGAATTTATTTACATAAATTTATTCCCCTTGGTGCTCGCTTGGGTCTTTAGATACAGTTGGACTCTTCACCTGCCCTTCTTGCACATGCTCTTGGACTCCTTGGGCTCCCCTTCAAGGTTGCATCTGATCCTAGCTTCTTCTTCTTTCTCTTATCATTGTGCTAGTCCCCGTTATCTGGCTTAATTGGCCACAGTCACATTCTTTCTTGTTCTTCCTAACCACAGCCTTCCTAACAGTCTTACTTAAGCACAGGCATCCAGGCACAGGTGAGCTAGAAGTTATTAATGAAGCTAATCCTACATTTTAGTTTTAAAATCAGAAAATCTATACATAATCTTCAAATATATAATAGGTGAGCAACTTATAACAAAACATTTCTTCCATCATTGGCTGCCATGCACACGCCAACAGGCAGTGAGGTGTGGGAAACACCCATTCACTGGTAAAATATTAAAAAGGCCAAATTCTTTGAAGCAAAGATAATATTATTTTTTACAATTCAGTGCTGAATTGGATGCCCTTCTGAAAAAGGCATAACATCTTACAAATGCAGTGGGCATATACACTAGTTTTAGACAAAGAACCATATAAATCTTCAAAGAATACTCTTTTTTTTTTTTATTATCCAACTATATCTGGAGACTTCCTTCAGGTTATCTCTTGATCTAAGACAACTACATCTTGCTAGTCAACTAAGCATATCAATAAATTCTTGCAGCTCCAAGAGAGTGTTTATTCTTTCAGGTTATTGATCCATGCCTGGAGATTTTCTGTATATTATCTCTTGATACAATACAGATTTATATGACAAGATAAACATACAAACCAGCTGCAGCACAGAGGTCTGGGAGAGAGAAACCAGAGACCAAAGGGCTGCGGATCTGGGGCAAAATGGAGCACCTTTCTCTGCAGGTTCCTGCAGGGTTTTCACAGAACCGCTACATTGGGAAAGACCTTTGAGATGACAGAGTCTACCCGCACCTCCCCGCCGCTAAACCGCGCTCCTCCCTGGGCGGGGCCTCTCAGCAGCCGTAGCCTGCGCGCAAGGCATGCAGGGAGTTGTAGTCCCCACGACCTCTCCCCGCGTGGTGCAGCCGCTTCAGAGGCAGTGGCGGCGGCCAGGGCGGGTCCTCTTGGCAGCCGCAGGCTGGGCGCAAGGCATGCTGGGAGCTGTAGTCCTCTTGGCCGCCGACGGCGTGGCGCGGTTCCGGCATGGCGGGGCTGACGGCGCAGCTCACGGCGCGGTTTCGCGCCGAGAACCCCCGGTTCGCCGTGCAGGATGTACCCTTCTCGGTGCCGGCCAACGCCGAGACAACCGACCTCAGCCACCTCATCAACAAGCTGCTGGCCGCCGGCAACGGTAGGGGCGGGGTCCTCGGGCCGGGATTGCCCCTGGGGCGCTGTGTCCGGGCTGGAATTCCCAGCACAAGGATATGGAGCCGTTGGAGAGGGTCCACAGGAGGCTACAAGGATGATGCGAGGGCTGGAGCACCTCCCGTACCAGTACAGGCTGAGAGAGTTGGGCTCATTCAGCCCGGAGAAGAGAAGGCTCCGGGGAGACCTTAGAGCGACCTTGTAGTACCTTAGGGGGATGGAAGAAATCTGGGGAGGGACTGTTCACAAAGGCTTGGAGTGATAGGATGAGGGGCAGTGGCCTTAAATTGGAAGGGGAAAGATATAGATTAGACATTAATAAGAATTTCTTCACTCTGAGGGTGGTGAGGCACTGGCCCAAGTTGCCCAGGGAAGCTGTGGCTGCCCCAGCCCTGGAGGTGTTCAAGTCCTTGGGCAGCCTGGTCTGGTGGGAGGTGTCCCTGCCCATGGCAGGGGGGAGTGGAGCTGGATGGGCTCTGAGGTCCCTTCCAACCCAAACTATTCTGTGATTCTTGGGTCGGGCTCTATGAAGCTGGTGCCAGGAGAAATGCTCCAAAGGCTGGATGAGTGTGTGCCCACCAGCATCACAGACTGAGCTGCCCGAGCAGGCAGGCACAGAAGTGTTCCCCAAAACCTGGCAAAAGAATTAATGAAAACAAAGATGTGGGTTTTATGGAAGCCTTTGAGAAGAGCTGGGCCGTTCTGTCACTGGTAGGTGAAATAGGCCTGATGATTGTCTTGAAAGGCATTTGGGGCAAGGATGCCTGTGCAGTGTTCTTGAAAAATCCCATTTTCTGTAAGAAACCAGACTAATTGTGTCTTAGACTAATTATATCTTAACCTGCTGGGATTTCCACAAGTTGCCTTAAACCCGTGAAATTACAAACAACCTTGAATAGAAGACTAGTGCAAAGCACAATGCTTTTGTGAAAATCACAGAATCATAGACCGGTTTGGGTCAGAACGGACCTTAAAAATCATTTTGTTCCAGCCCTCTTGTCATGGGCAGGCACACCTTCCACTGGATCAGCATGCTCAAAGCCTCATCCAGCCTAGTCTTGAACATCTTCAGGGATGAGGCCTTTACCAATGATGCCATTGCAGAGGGAGAAATACAGCCCAAAAATTCTTGGGATTTTCCTCTTGTCACCTCAGATACAAGGCTGTAGCTGGGGAAGATAAAAGTGGGGGTTGGCAGCAGCAAGCTCTGTGCAGAACACCATTAGGGTTTGATTATACATAGCTACAGAGAAAAGGATAAAAAAAAAGTCGTTCACAATAAGAGGCAAACTTAACTTTTTGACCAGCAAATTTTCTGATGCTGTTCTTGATGCTATCAAAGATATAGTGACACCCAGTGTTTCCTAACTTGTTTCAGTGGATCACAAATATGTGGAATTCGACTTCCTTATCAATGGCCAGTTCTTGCGTATACCACTGGTCATGCACATGGAAACAGAAAATATCTCCACGGTAAGTCATGCTCAATTTCTCCCTGTCTTGGACAATCAAACAGACTTAGCCAGTTTATTTCAGTCTGATTTAGGGACAATACTGTCATCCTGACTAGGTAGATTCTTTGCTCAGTTTTACTTCTTTTCTGGCTTTCCTTGGGGAGCTCCCTGTATGTTTAAATCTATTCTTAACTTCAGAGTGATTAAAAAGTATTGTAGTGAGCTCTGCAAGGAACTTCATTATCTAGTCTGTTATTTTATACAGTTAAGGGGGAAAATTCTTCTCTTATTCATGTCATCATTAATATATTTTTTATCTCTTACTTTATTAGTTACACTGAGGGATGATAGGGAAGGTTAGTGACACCTGTAGGAAATGTTGTGAAGTATTTTAGACACTGGTTTTGTACAGGTAAGTACAGAAGAGGAGAAACCTGAGAAGAGTGGAATTATTTGCTTCCCGCTTCTTAGTAACAGAAATTTGATAAAAATAGGGAAAGCAATATAATTCAGACACTTCTTTATAAAGACTTTAATTCCACTAATGTGGCAAAGGACCAAGATCTTTCCCCAATAAACTGGTATATTTGCACCACATTACAGTTAAATATTTCTGTTACTGATTAAAAAAAGAAATTAAACTCACACTAAAGATGTATTTTGTCTGTGAGCTCAGGAAGAAGTGGTGGAAATTGAGTATGTGGAGAAATATATGGCCCCTCAGCCAGAGGAATGCATCTTCCACGATGACTGGATCAGTTCTGTTCAAGCCACTGAAGAATGGTACCGCACTAAGGCAGTTCTAAGTTTGGTCTTACTTATTCCTGTTATGTACAGAAGACACCATGGTGTCAAGTGGAGTGGCATTCTGCCACTTTAATAATCTGGGGTGGGAGGGTTCCCCCTCTTTGCTCTGTTTTTATGGCCTTTTTTTTAAAGCATCAAGTCAGTCAGCTGTTTACTTTTGTCAACAGTTCAGTTTTAACACCTTTATTGTATGGTGACAGTGACTTTATCACAAGTGGAAAACAGAGTCACTGAACAAGAGATACTAATATAAATGGATAATACCAATACTGTTTACTATCCTTTAAGAGAAGGGACAGCAAGATTTCCTTATCTGTATTTTAGCATAAACCCTTGTCTAAAAAGTGACTTTCATTAGCAATAGATATAACATTGTAGCTTTATGCAGAGCTTGTCATTTAAAAAAACCCCAAACCATAATTGTCCTTTTCTACTGTATTTTCACATTCTTTTTCCAATCAATTAGGCAATGTTCCTATATTAAGTAATGGTTTGAAAATGCTACGAGATCCTGTAGTAACTTACTATGAACAACAGATTATCTTCATTTAAAATGATTTAAGCAATCTTAAGTCTCACCTATGCACTACTCTCATTGCGTTTCTTTTTGACCTGTATTCCTAACCTTGCAGTTGCAGGTTTTAATGAAGCTTTGCTTTGTAGCAATGATATTTTACTTTTCCAAACTCCTGTTTTTTGTAAGCACACAAAGTAGCTGTATTTTGAATTTTTTTCCACACTAATATTTTTCCGAGTTTCTGGTTGAGGCTTTTTTTCTGAAAACATTGTTGGTTTTAAAGACAGCACTTCAAATTCTGTACCCTTTAGGATATTAACTGGCTGCTATGATCACACTGCTCGAATCTGGTCTTTGGAAGGAAAATCCATCATGACAATAGCTGGACATACAGAAGTAGTGAAGGATGTGGCATGGGTGAAGCAAGGTCAGTATATATATTTTTAGGAGAGTAGTAACAGTTTGATTTATTAGGGGAGAAATCTCAGTGTTCCTCAGCCACAAACATTTCATTATCTGAGTGCTACAGTTATTTCGATCTCCGTCAGTGGTGTTAGAAATGAAGCCACAGTGCGAGTAGAGCTGTCCTTTAACAGTAACGAGCAGAGTTAGTTTAACATGTTAGCAGTTCAAGACCAGGTTGGATGGGGCCTTGGGCAGCCTGACCCAGTGCGAGGTGTCCCTGCCCATCGCAGCAGGTGTGGATGATCTTTAAGGTCCCTTCCAACCCAAAATATTCTATGTATGTTGTCTATCCACTTTGCAGTCTTCATTAGCAAATATGTATATTTATATTGATAGTACTTGTGGGGTGATGTGATGTAAACTGAGATCCATATGAGTAAACTGAGATCTGTATCTATTTGCTATTTCTTCTTTGACTGAAGAATTTATATGTAAGACTTTGGAAGGCTGTCAGGTGCAAGTGTGACTTTCTTTCTTTCTTTCTCAGATAGTTTATCGTGCCTGTTACTCAGTGCTTCTATGGACCAAACTGTCCTGCTGTGGGAGTGGAATGTGGAGAAAAACAAAGTGAAAGCACTTCACTGTTGCAGGGGACACGCTGGGAGTGTAGACTCCATAGCTGTTGATTGCACAAGAACTAAAGTGAGTGACTTCTGGAAAGAAACCTTTGTCTTTTGGCATGTTAGCAGCTCATATCTCAGAAATCATCTTGTCCGTGCCTGGGTACTAGTCATCATGTTGTTATGACTGAAACACTGATAAGTTTCCAGCCTTGTTATAAAAGGTGGTTATTGAGGATTAGGAGCACTACGTCAACAGTGGCGCATTTAATCTCTACTATCACAAAAAGCTGAAGGTGACTTTAGATATGACAAGCCATTATACCGCTGCTTTTCACTTCTGTGAGTGAAGCTGAATGTTTAAAATAAATTCTGCTTTTAACATGTGTGAATTTTATGTTGTAATGGACTATTTTCAAATTTGACCTAAATTTTCACAGTAGTTTCGGCGGGAAAAAAATTTCAAGACCAATACTTGGAAAAAGCAGATTACAGAAGTAGTTCTTTTGCTTTGTCTAGGAATTCAGCTGTTAAGGGTACTCAGCGCAAAAGTGTAGTGATCATTCCTAGCTTGACTCAATATCAAGACAGTTTAAAATAAAACCTTTTGGTGCTGAAGGAGATAAAGACATATTTTGTAGATTTTTTTCTTGCAAAGTAAGGAAGAAGAATAATTTGATCTAAGCCAGATTTTTTTTTTTTTTTGAGGAGCCTAGTACTGTCCTTCACATGTTACAACCTAGTGATTACTTTTCCAAGCAGGAAGTGTGTTTAATGTGGCTTACCAGGTCTGTCTGGATAAATTTTTAACACAATGTTTCTGTTCATACAGTTCTGCAGTGGATCCTGGGATAAGATGTTAAAGATATGGTCTGCAGGTAAGATAAGCATAAGCTGGGGGTCTTGGGTCTTTTTAAAAATACGGTACGTGACAACAACCTGAAAGATTGATATCTCAATATTTTTTTCTTTAGGAACATTTGAGCCTGTGTTATTAAAAGCAAACTAGAACTCCTTTTTTATGTAAGCTTTGTAAGGTTGTGCATTGCTGTATGAAGACACTAGTTTCGTTGGTAACACAACTTTTGATATGGTTATCACCTACCTACTGATGTTTATTTTATTCAGAACACAGTACTTTCTTTTGCATTTTAATAGATTTACGTAAGGGTGCCAGTTTGAGTATAAGCTTCTTGCAAAATAAACATTTGTGGATTATTTTCCTCTTATGTTGTTGACACCATACAGAGGACAGTAAGATGACCAAGTGTTTTTTAGAAAAATGTAGACTAATCTCATTTGATGTGAATGTTTTCTTTTGCTGTTTCAAGTCATGCTCTTTCACTTTTAGAGTATATGCATAGATATTGTATCTAAAAAAAAGATTGATTTATCACATGTCTGAATTACTATTGGAATTTTTTGTGAATAAGGATGGCCCTAAAAATTCATTGGGACTTAATTTTTAAAACTGCATGGCCTGGAGGATGGCACTTTGTACTCATTTTCCTCTTGCTCAAAATGGAGATAATACTGATCTGCTCAGGTGTGTCAAGTTAAAATATTCAGGCATCCTAGACTGGTTAGGTATTGTGAAGATGGGATTTTGCTTAATTACTTATATGGAAGTGCAGTTCAGAAACCTCTAGAACAAGTCTGCTCTCACAGTCCCTACAGATGAAGAGGATGAAATGGAAGAATCAGCTAACAGACCACGGAAGAAGCAGAAAACTGAACAGTTGGGATTAACAAGGGTAAGATGAGCTCCAGGTTTGTCCAGGATTTTAATTTAAGAAATGTGGCCACACAGAATAATTTCTTTGTTAAAAGTGATTGGTATGAAAACTTCTAGTGATATGTCTCAGGCTGATCAGAGATGACGTCTTATTTGTTGAAGGAATAGATTTTTTTTTTTTTTTTTTAACAATACTCAATTGTTACACCTGGAGAACAGGAGGCTGAGGGGAGACCTCATTGCTGTCTACATCTGCCTGGAAGGAGGTTGTGGAGAGGAGGATGCTGGCCTCTTCTCCCAACTCCCAAGTGACAGGGGACAGGACAAGAGGGAATGGCCTCAAGCTCCACCAGGGGAGGTTCAGACTTGACATAAGGAAAAACTTTTCCATGGAAAGGGTCATTGGGCACTGTCAGAGGCTGCCCAGGGAGGTGGTTGATTCACCTTTCCTGGAGGTGTTTAAGGGATGGGTGGACGGGGTATTGAAGGACGTGGTTTAGTGATTGATAGGAATGGTTGGACTCAGTGATCCAATGCGTCTTTTCCAACCTGGTGATTCTATGATGTCCTTTCACTTTTCAATTGTAGACTCCCCTGGCCACCCTCTCTGGCCATACAGAAGCTGTCTCCTCTGTGCTGTGGTCAGATGCTGAGGAGATCTGCAGTGCATCATGGGACCACACTATTAAATTCTGGGATGCTGAGACTGGAGATCTCAAATCTACTTTGGTGAGATTTTTATACTATGTAGGTTCAGCTCAAGTCCAGCTCAAAGAAAAAAAAGTTGTGCAAAGTAATAGCTCCCACTTTCTTTTCTGACAGACAGGAAACAAAGTGTTTAATTCTGTCTCCTACTCACCGCTGTGTCGACGCCTTGCGTCTGGGAGCACCGACAGGCACATTAGGCTGTGGGATCCTCGCAGCAAAGGTGAGCTAAAACAGGCATCTTCTCAAAGTTATTTTGTCCAAATCAGAACTTCTCCCTGTTGGGGTTCTTTTGCTTGAAACAAGTCATTTGGGGGCTTTTGTTAAATAGAAAGATTATGACTATTTTCTGTAATGTGGTGCAAGACTACTACTGATTTCTTTAGAAAACTCACTCAGCTTAAGTTTTCCTCCCTTTTTTGTTTTTAACTTATTAATGAATGTTCAACTGTGCAGTTGCAGCCCCGAACCTTACTTTTGTTGTAAGGTTCACACCTAAATTGGTCAGACCATCATTAAAGTGAAATAGTAGCCACTTTGTTACAATATAGAACTGTGGCTGTGACAGGATTGACACTTATCACCAAGATACCAGATGTATTTCATAGACATGTTTACTTGTTTAGCTTCTGTAAACTTAATCCTGAGTTCCAGTATGATCTTTTTCTATGTTAATAACAAAAACATTTTTTTGTTTGCCTTTTTTCAAGAATCTTTGCACACACAATTTAGTGATAAGAAACATTTTGAGTTTTGTTTGGTTTTGGTGTTTTTCTTCCCAGATCTTGTGTGGGTCATGTTTCCATTTGCTCTCTTTAAAGTTCACTTTGATTTTTGAAATTAGAATTACTATCAGGAGAAACACCTTGAGCACAAATATGTTGCCAACTGCTTTTCTCACTGTACTTTGTATACAGCTTAAAATCACTGGTTTCATTTGGCAGCTACCAGTGTCTTTTTTTTCTTCTTTTTCTGTTCAGATGGCTCCTTGGTTCTTCTGTCTCTGACATCTCACACAGGCTGGGTGACATCAGTGAAGTGGTCACCTACCCATGAGCAGCAGCTGATCTCTGGTTCTCTGGACAACATTGTGAAGCTCTGGGACACAAGGAGGTAAACTAGACATGTTCTTTGCTGTTCAAAGGCATGTGAGTTTACAGGGCCAATTAACCTAATGAAATACAAAAAGCAGTCCGAGACATTCATTGCAAACTCCTGTGGCATTTGTGAAAATCCTCTAGTTTTTAGGAGTCAGGCTTATGACAAAAGGGAGAAAAAATACCTGTAGTCTACCAAAGGACCTGTGGCTTCAGACTGGAGAGCTGGATGGCATTCCAACATGAGACTTACCTGGCATTAACAGCAGCATTGATATTAACATGCAGAAGGCAGCAACCATATTTCTGCTGGGGGTAGGGACAACAGTAGGTCTGCGAGCCATTCCTCTGTTCTAAGGAACAAAATGTCTTCTTTTCCTAAGGAATGAGGCTAAAACTTGGAAGTTTCACTTGGTACTGTCTTTAGATCTTTCACTACAAATTTCCAAGCAACAAAATGGTTTACATTCAGAAGACCTAAATGGCTTTTCTGGAAAATGTACACAGCTGAGCAGCATCCACACATGGAAAAAAGTAACTATGTAAAATAAACTGTTCCTAACAAGCAGATTGATTATATTTCAGTTTTAGGTAGTTTGCAAACAGGTGAAAAATGTTGCTGCTTTTCTCTTTGAGGATTTAAGAGAGGTTAACACTAATATGTTAAACTCTGGAGAAAGAAAGATAAATTGTAACAGGTAGTAGATATTTGTCCTCTCTGAAAGTGTTTGTAACTGCTAGAACACATCTGTTTGATAGCAGTGTGATAGTATTTCTTCCAGGGACTAGTTTGGGGTTTTGTGAGTGCTCATTTAACTTTAAATGTGTGACTGTGAATACCTATTTTTTTACTAGTTGCAAAGCTCCTCTGTATGACTTGGCTGCTCATGAAGACAAGGTTTTGTGTGTGGACTGGACAGAAGCAGGGGTAAGAATCTCAAGAGCAAGTTCCTGAATGGATACGTGTTGTGGTTAGGAAGAGAGCTAGAAGCAATTGTAGACTACTTTGTCCTTTATGCTTATAGATACAAGAACAGGAGGTTTTAGTCATGCTGTGGTTGATACTGGGTTTTTAACAGGGTGTCACACACACTACAGCAGGTGCCCAGGCTACTGTGAAAAGGAGTAGGATGGGAGTTTAATCTCTGTAGCATTAAGTGGGCATTACACTGGTATTCCAAACAAGGAGAGACAACGAGAACAGCACCACACTTTATTGAGAAAACACACGTTCCAAGGGCCTGCTTGCTGCCATGGAGACTAAAGCATTATCATGAACTGACAGTTGGGGCATGGCAGCACGTGTAGAAGGGAAGCTATTTAATCCTCTAAAGCAAGCTGTTCTACTACTGTAATGGCACATGCGCACACATATAAAATTGAAAAAAATCCAACCTGTTTTCTTTAAGTATTAAGATTATCCTGTTCTCAGTAAAAGGCAGGAAGAAGTCTTAAATTTTTTCCTGCAAAAACTTTGCTTCTAATTTTAGGAGGTGAGGAAGAGACTTGGTTGCTTCTGTGCTTGGATTCTGGGTTTTAGTCATGTATTAACAGTGGATTATTCATCACTTCTTCATATGTGTTTAAAGGAAAGAAAATCAGTCTTTAACTTTTGTGTAGGTATTTTGCTTAGTTCTCCTACTAATCAGTTTCCTTTTCCTCTCATCAGTTGCTATTGAGTGGAGGTGCAGACAACAAGCTGTATTGCTACAGATACCCAGCTACAGCCTCTGATATTGGGGCATGAAGGTCAGCAGGCAGAAGATTTTTCTTAAAGAAGCATTTTTGCTACGGTTGTGCTCTGTTAACATTCCCTTGCAACCAGCATCTGAAGAGACGAGTCCTTTGTTGCTCAGACAGCTGTTGTTCCTATTTTTTTTGTATTGCTAACCTATATTGTGTTTGTCTCAGAAAAATGGCGACAAGCAGTTACTGATATAATCAATGTGAAAAAAGCAAAGGGCATTTTCTCCCTTTTTGATGGCCTTGAATTAACACCTTTTAAATTACTATTTGCATAGCCCTTTTAATAAGGAATAAACTGTTCCTGATAGATACAGAGAAATTACTCACCAGACTAAATTATTTTGAGTAATAAAGCTTTTATCTACAGTTCATTAATCTAGTGCTTCACTTAAGATAAAAATCAGACTTCAGCTCTCTTTTTGGTATGGCTGTTGGTGGTTCTTATGATTTAGGTCCTCAGCTGATGAACCCAGGCTGTTTTCTAGGATGGAGACAGTATGTTTGCAATGTCCATCATAGGATATGAAGGAGGATATGAAGGAACTTGAGAGCTTTGCTGGCAGGTGAAATGTTCCAATTTTTTTGTGGCGTATAAGTTAGGGCTGTAAATGACTTCATCAGAATGTGTCTGCCACGTGCCACAGTGCATGTTGCGTTGCAGCGCAACTAATGTGGTATTTTACTCCTAAAAATCAGCAGATATATAGAAACTAGGGGAGGAACACACAGGGCAGAAGAAAGTTTTTTCTTAGAAAGGATGGATACAAAAAGTTGCAATAGCTTTTAGGCTGACAGAGGGTAAATACCATGAAGCACCCTTATTTTCTCTGCTGGTGGTCTTGCTTTGAATTCAGCATTTAAATAAAAAACCTGTTATTGCAGTTTGTTGAGTGCCATGTATGGGATGTTAAATCAGCCCTTAGTCTTAACAACATGGAAACCAAACTTGAATATCATTGCTAATGCCTTAGTATTCAGTAAGACCTATACAGCACAATCAAGTAAAATGCTTAAATTGCAAGGTTAATTGTTTTTTTGAAGAGTGAAAACACTTACCTCCAAGTTTACAATATGAACAAGTTCTGAGTAAGCAGCTTAGGAAACACCAGAACAGGAAAACAATGGAGAAAATGCCAAGGGTACAAGGGAAGGATCTCTGATCCCTTGACTTTGAAAGTGATGTACTGCATCTAACAGACTGATCTTTTACAAATGCTGCTTACAAGGATTTAGTTGCTTTGCCATCATATTATCCATGTGTACGTTCTTAGTATGTGCTTCATCCTTTTTAAAGCAATATACGCTATTCATACCTTAATATAGCAAATAATATTTTTCTTTATTTAAAGTTTATTCATTTAAAACATTGCCTTCTGTTTACTAACTCCACAAACTGAAACTTGCAAATGTGGTGTGAATAACTATTGTTTTGCAAACTTACCAAAAATGCAAAGTATTTTTTGAGCAGGAGTTTAGTATGTGCTGGAACATGCAGCATTCCTTCCTCCTCACTATTACAGATTTGTATAATTTCACATCCATGTTTGTGGCTGTTCCAGGTTGTTACAGTAATCATTGGCCTAATAGTCATAAAAGTTTTTAAAGACATTCTCTAATTAACATTTTAGTATGAAAACAGAAGAATGATATCCTCTTTAGGTAATCTTTAATCATAGAATCACCAGGTTGGAAAAGACCTCTTGGATCATCAAGTCCAACCATTCCTATCTCAAACTAAACCATGTCCCTGAGAACCTCATCCACCCGTCCTTAAAACACCTCCAGGGAAGGTGACTCAACCACCTCTCTGGGTAGCCTGTTCCAGTGCCCAGTGACCCTTTCTGTGAAATTCCTTTCTGATATCTAGTTGAACCTCTCCTGGTGTAGCTTAAGGCCATTAAATCAGTATAGCTGACTTTTGGAGGTCTTAACCAAATAAAGTTTGGAACTGGTTTTAGTGGAAAGCAAGACAGTGAAGGAAGCTTGGAAACAAGTTTGCTTTGTTTCTCTTCAAGAAACCAGCAACCATTTGAGCTATTGAGCTATTTGATCTTGAGCTATTTTGTGTGTTATAACATGTTATTACACTTTTAGTTTTTCTTTCAGGTAAATTATGCTTGAGCTTAGCAGTCAGAATTCCCGGGGAGGGGTGCTGCAGTTAGAGCTCTGGAGCAACTCCAGCCAATTATTTTTTATCAACAACTTAAGTGGGTTCTCTTAAATGCACATGTCTAAAGGCTCATTAATGCAAGACAGGTAACCTTCATGTGGTTTTCTTGCCTTCCCAGAAAGATGTAAAAAAAATACTTAAGAAGGTCACGTCACTTGTCCAAGCTTAGCTTATAAATATTAATACTATTTAGACTTAAGAAAGCCCAGCTCTCGTTAATTGCTTTAGTTTCAAACACTGAATCCATTAGATATACTACACTTGTCACCTGTAGTAAACACACAGTGTAACTAACTAGCAAGGTAGGTTTTAGTAGAGTACAATTCGGAAGCAGGAGAGGTTTTACACCCTCCTTTCACTCTGCGTTCTCTTAATTGAAGAAGTGTTGTGTCAGACACAGAAGGAAGCAACAGAGTAAACCACGTTAACATTATGAAGTGATATCAGCACAAGTACAGCATTTCTGAAGTGCATCTGCATTACCACTGTATAACTCATAGAATAGTTTGGGTTGGAAGGGACCTCAAAGCCCATCCAGTTCCACCCCCTGCCATGAGCAGGGACACCTCCCACCAGACCAGGCTGACCAAGGTCCATTCAGCCTGGTCTTGAACACCTCCAGGGATGGGGCAGCCACAGCTTCCCTGGGCAACCTGGGCCAGTGCCTCACCACCCTCAGAGTAAAGAAATCCCTTATGTCTAGTCTAAATCTGCCCATCTCCAGTTTATACCCACTGCCCCTCATCCTATTACTACAAGCTTTTGTAAATAGTTCCTCCCCAGCTTTCTTGGAGCCCCTTCAGGTTCTGTAAGGTCACTATAAGGTCTCCTTGGAGCTTTCTCTTCTCCAGGCTGAACAACCCCAACTCTCTCAGCCTGTCCTTGTATAGGAGGACATCATAGTCACGCTACAACCTACAAGAACTCTTCTTAGATTTGGCTGACTGCCAGTTCTTTGGATAATCTGTAAGCTTAATTAAAAATTGTAATATTATTTTATTTCCTCCAAGCACACAGTTTTTTAATTTAAAATAAAGATGTGACATTAGAATGGCCAGTCTGCGTTGATTTTAAAATTGCAAAAGAACTAAGTCCAAACCAAACTTAGTCTTTCAGAACTGAGGTGCTGATGGCGATTCTAGTCACAAAAATACTTCTTTCTTTCTCCCCCCTAAAAAACCCCATTTATGCATATTCATACTGCCCAGGTAGCATAATATAGAACAGTAAAGAATTTTTATGTACTAACAGTGAGTTTTCCTTAAACATCGAAGTGATTATACAAGCAAAGAGGCTCTTTAGTCAACTACTGTAAAACTAAGAAGTATGGTCAACTACTGCAAGCTTTACTCATTTTTTCTGTTGATGGAAGCAGGGGGTGGGCTTGGGTTTTAGAGGCTGGGTAATAAATTGTTTTATTCCATCTTTTCATTCTGCACTGATAACAGGCATGAACTGTTAATGTTACTAGTGCACATACACTGCCTCCAGATACTGTTTGCACATTATCATGCATTAAAACTCACGTTAAAAGCATTAGTTTAAGACAAAGATTCACCTGATTGGTCCTTTGTTTAGTGTCACAATTCCACTTTCTGTTCACATTTGCTTTTTCCCAGCTGGTTCTCAGCTTTCTTCTTCAAGACTTTAATCTCTGCTTCTGGATGATTGCCATCATTTTCCTACAGTCAGCCCTAGCAGAGCACTGTGTTTGCTTTCTTGTTAGCATTTTGCTTAGTTTTTTAATCTTTAATTTCTCTGCTATAAGGGTGAATTCAAAACAGAGGAATGAGAAAGGAAACTAAATGTTCCAGGAAAAGTGTCACACAACCTAAACCAGCATGCACAGATAATGCTTTTCACCATGGCACCACCAGCACGTTTTCCATACTTTATGCCACCCTCTGCCAATGAAGGGCATGTCAGCTCACCCACAGCACTTGAACAACAGCCTCAAAGGGCACAGTCAGCGTTTTGAGACCCCCAAACTCATCTTGCATGCCTGCTCCGCACACACGTCACTGCTGACCCTTCTGCAGGCACGGGCTGCTAAGGAGTGCAGGGTACCCACTGGAGGCACAGGTGAGCAGAGGGGACAAGAATGACAGGATACCATGGGCTTCTTCAGCTGCATTTTATGTGAGTTTAGGGCAAGGATGCAGATCCCCAGTCAGTGCTGCCCTGCTCGTCCCTTCCAACACACAGCCCATTGCCTGGTGGCAAGGTGTTTCCTTAATAAAAATAAACTCATGAAGTTTAAGAGAGTTTTGTACAGACTGACAGATTTCTAGCGTAAACTCAACATACTTCCCTAGATTTCAGTGCACATAGGCTAGGAAATAGATCCGATTACATAGGCTGAAAGTGCCTTCTATGATTTAAACAAAAATATTTCATAGAGCGTGGAGGTAAGAAGAGAAAAGGAATAGACTTCTAAAGAAAATTCCTAAGATATAAGGTTTTCTCCTGCATTTTCTGTAATATTTCTGCAACAGAAAGCATTAGGAAGGCATATGCAGAGATTCCCTAAAAGGAAAATACACACTTTTCTTGCAGTCTTAAGTTGCTCTAAATCTTGATAATTACCAGCTTGTTATTTAAATGTTTAATGTGGGCTTTTTTTCAGTCATTGAATTAATAGAGGCTACAAGGTTATTGCTAAGATTGTGTGATTCTAAACATCTTTCTTTAAAAAAGAAACCTAACAAACCAACCATTCCAAAGTAGCAGATCAGATTGGGGTAGATCTATTCCATGACCTCACTGAAATTTCAGCATGTGCTCTTTTCGCCTGCTGTGGGAAAACCAAAAGGTTTTGTCAGATTAAATACTTAATGTGAACTAGGTCAACACGCTTGACTTGGATTTCTACTCTCTGGCAGGCTGGAGCTGCCAAGCTGGCCCTCGAATGCCCCAGTCCAGGGGTGAACACAATTTATGGATTATGGCTCTGCTTCATTTAATGCTGCTACTTGTTTTATTGCATCTTTTTGTTTCTTGTGGTTTTTTTTTAAAAAAGGATATTCGCATTTGGTCAGATTAGTTAGAATCATAGAATAGTTTGGGCTGGAAGGGACCTTAAAGATCATCCAGTTCCAACCTCTTTGCAACGATAGTTATTGTTTACCTGTAAGTTTTACTAAACACACTTTGAGAATGTGTAATAGGAGCAGGTTACCCTGTCATGCTGTCCCTGTTGCACTTTTCTATGATAGTTAGATGGCTGAGGGACAGCTTTTCAGAGAGCTCAGGATCCTGTTCTGACAGGCAGAACTATAGCCTGCCCTTGATTTCTACCTCCACATCCAGTCAAACAGAGCAGCTATTTTACTGGTTTAGCACCAAAGGCAGCTTCCCCTGCAGCTGACTCCTGCAGGGCCAACTCAGGTGGGAAAATCACACAGTCACAATGACCCCCAGAGACTGCTTTGTTGGTTAACAACAAGCTGTAGTCAGCTTGTGTTGCGATTCCTTTGCCAAAAATGCCCAGTTGAGTTCAAATCACCAATTTTGTTTGATGTAAGCATGGTGGGAGAGACCTCAAACTAGAGTCAAAACTTGGGTTAAAATTAATCATCATGAAAACCAATTTAAATTGTTCTGGAAATTGCATGAAATGAGCTGCTTATCAGCTGCCAGAGAGAAGCTGGCTGGGTCTGGCCTAGGGGAAGGCAGCTGCTCAGTCTGGGCAAGTCTACCAAGCCATCTAAACCAAGATGCACACAGTGTGGAATGCTGAAAAAACTCCTCAAACCACAGATATGTAAATTCCTCTATCAGTTACAATACTCATATTCAAAACTTCAAAATATCCACTTTGCATATCTTTGCAATTTATTCAATTGGCAACTAGTAGCCTGTGACCAACAGGGGATGTTAGCATGAGTTTACATGTCTGTGAAACTAAGCAAACATCACAAAAATGCTCTGTGATGGCTACTGAAACTTTCAGATTATAATTTAAGACAAAAAAAGTTCTTTAAGTGTTTGAAGCCATCTCTGAATGCAAACCACAATTTACAAAAAGCTTGGATTGAGAAGCATGTGGTATGCCAATTATAGCAGAACATTCAAAAAATCCAGATGCTTATCCAGAAGGGTCCCCCTCATCATGCTATCATCTACGGCTTATAAATTTAGAGTAGGGAAGTTCTGACCTTCAGTCAGACCACAGTTGCCATATGCTGCCTGTGAAAGACTGTTGAGATCACTTGGAAGAGCATTCAGGAAATGCTCACTGACTTAATTGCTGTCCTTTAACTCCATCTCTATCCCAGCTGTTGAAAAACATTTTAAGTTGTTGCACACGCATGCACACAGCAAGCTATCTCATGGCTTGCTGCACACAACACAGGTCAAAAGAGCAGCCAGCAGTCAATAAATTGCAGAAGAAATATTGGAAGTGGAAACAAGCTCACCAGAGATGCATTGCTGAATGCCAAATTAGAGATAAACCTAAGGATCATGAGCAATGTCAGTATGATTAGATATGCAGAACGTGAATACATGAAAATGCCAGTGTTTTTCCTGCCACTAACAAGTACAATTTACTTTCAAAAGGGCAGTCTCGGTCATTTGTACTGTTTGAGAAGCCCCAAAATGGTGTTGCAATTGCATTGTTGCTTTCTGGATCTATTCAGCAAAGAGGAGGACTTCCATAAATTTATCCCCCACTCCAAGTGGTGTCATCACAGAAAGGGTCATTAGGCACTGGAACAGGCTGCCCAGGGAGATGGTTGAGTCACCTTCCCTGGAGGTGTGTAAGGGATGGGTGGATGAGGTACCGAAGGACATGGTTTAGTGTTTGATAGGAATGGTTGGACTTGATGATCCAGCGGGTCTCTTCCAACCTGGTAATTCTATGATCACCACATCTGTGTACATATCCCTGCAGACACTTAATGTTTGGTAGAACAGCTTGGCAGTTTGGAGTTTACCGCACTAACCAAAGTGTTTCCATAGATTCTTCCAGCCAGATCCAGGATTCCTTCTGCCATACAGGGCTGGCTTGGGGATCAGGAGGACGACGACAACACATACGCTACATTCTCCCTTAAAATACCTGCAGCACTGAAGGCTACTGGGTGACACAAATGCCTCATTTATGTGATCCTAAGCCTGAAGGCACATTGCTGATCAAACAGAGCATGTGGACACCCAGAGGAATCTGCTGAAAATGTGTACCTGGAACCAAAGTCTGGAAGGTGTGGCAGGGTGTGCATTAGCAGGAAAGGTTGTTCATACCAGGATGTGGTTTGGATTCACAACAAACAGCTGTTCTCTGATGTCCCCTGTTAAAGTAAACACTCTAATTTGTTTTCTGATTTAAAAAGAACAAATTCCCACCCTCTCCATCTCAGGCTTTTCATCAACTTTAGCCTGAGTCTCAGAAGGTTCATACAAAATGTGGAACTCTTATCTCTAAAAAAAAAAAGCCAGTCTGACAGAATTCCAGGGTTTCATCAGAGACCAGAATCTATGTGCTTGCAAGATCACAGAAATCTTTGACAGTTCCACACTAAATTTCAGGTAAGATCTCTGATTTTTCAGCAGGTGTTGGATTAATAGTTTATTGTTTTGGTGGACTTTGGGCAGAAGATGAGCTGTTGGAATTTGCTGGTGGTAGGTTTTTAATACTTATAGCAGGGATCCAGTATAGATCTTTGTGTTACATAAAAGATCTTGCATCCACACACATGTTGTCCTCTTAATATATCTATAGCATTTAAACAAATGCTAAATTAAATAACAATAAAGTTTTACCTTTATGTTTAAGAGTACAGAGATGCCCTCAATGGATAGTTTCTATTGCTCCTCAGAAAACTGCACAATGGCCAGAAGACATCTGTACTTGAAATACTACACCAAATGTTTCCTAGATCTAAACAGCACAGATCTAAGCAGATTCTGGTTTCAACTACACTGCTGTAATTCCAAACCATGTCATTTAAGATAGTGAAGCCTACTAAAATCAATTGACTTAATATAGATTTGCAGAGGAAATGCAGCCTGTTTGAATATAATTTAGAATCACAGAATGGTTTGGGTTGAGAAGGGATCATAAAGCCCATCCAGTTCCACCCCCCCCGCCATGGGCAGGGACACCTCCCACCAGACCAGGCTGCCCAAGGTCCATCCAGCCAGGCCTCGAACACCTCTTGGGATGAGGCAGCCACAGCTTCCCTGGGCAACTTGGGCCAGTGCCTCACCACTCTCAGCATAAAAAAATTCCTCCTTATGCCTAGTCTAAATCTGCCCCCTTCCAATTTAAAGCCATTCCCTCTTGTCTTATCACTATCGGTCCTTCTAAACAGTTCCTCACCTGTTTTCTTGTAGCCTCTTCAAGTACTTTAGGGCCACTATGAGATCTCCTCAGAGTTTTCTCTTCTCCTGACTGAAGGAGCCCAACTCTCTCAGCCTGTCTTCATAGCAGAGGTGCTCCAGCCCTCACATCATCTTTGTGGCTCTTCTCTGGGCCTGTCCAAACAGTTCCATATCCTTCTTATGTTGTGGATTCCAGAACTGGACACAGTACACCAGGTGAGGTCTCACAAGATACAAACAGAGGGGCAGAATCCCCTCCCTCGAGGGGCCACAGTGCTTTTGATGCAGCCCAGGACACTGTTGGCCTTCTGGGCTGTAAGCACACATTACCAGAGCACGTTGAGCTTCTCATCAATCAGCAACTCCAAGTCCTTCTCCGCAGGGCTGCTCTCAGCCACATCATCCCCCAGCCAGCTTTGAAAGTGCAGATTGTCCCAACCCAGGTGTAGGACCTTGCATTTGGCCTTCTTGAGCCTCATGAGGTTCACATAGTCCCACTCCTCCAGCTTGTCCAGGTCCCTCTAGATGACATCCGATCCTTCTGGTATGACAACTGCACCACTCAGCTTGGTGTCATCTGCAAACAAGAATTACATCTTGTATCTTGATAGAGTAAAAAAGTGAGTTAGAGCCACTTAAAAAAAAATAAAATTAAATCCTGTGTGTGAGCAAAGCCTTTTCTGGCAGAAAATAAATAAGATTTGTCTTTATAGTAACTAAGCTCTGGAGCAAAATGGTGAGGGGGAGGAGATGACAGGTTTTCTCCCCTTCTAATCCAATCTATTTAAACAGAGGAATCAAAACAACAGCTGTTTAGTATGAAATATGCTGCCTGTGATACAGGCAGCACAAAACACCAAAGATGAGATGGTGATGAGACTTCACTTTCCCTATTTCAGTTTTACCAGTCTGCAGACTGCTCTGATTTAACTTTACAAGTCTGGAGTGTCACTTTAAAAACAAGCTATCGCTTTTGCCAGGAGAGCTTTTTACAACCTGTGCACCACTCGGTCTCTGCTGTATCTGTAGCATGGCTTGCTCGATGTACACAGAGGATTATGAGAGACAAAACTTTATCTGACCAGATCATTCTTGAGATTAATGATTTTAGACTGTGTACCAGAGAAGTCAGTTTCAACAAAAGGAATCTATTTCTATTGTCTCAGCTTGCTGCAGTACAGTGCAGCAACTGAAAAATATTTTCAGTTTTGGGGTGTCGTAATTGTATCTTTTGTATCTTGCAGACACATTTGAGTGAATCATTTTGCCTCGTTGGCTCAAGTATTACTTACAGCATTTCCTACTGGCCTTCTCTAATTATCTTTTACAATTTATGACCCAGCAGCTTGTAGGGCTGCTACTGTAATAAGTTAGAGAGAAATACAAGCTTTTTAAATTTCCCTCTGCAGGACCATCTCCTTGCCCTTTGCTTTCTTTATTCTGCCACTCGCTCTGTGTTTTATAAGGAAAATATCTTGGTTTTTGTTCTTCCTAGGAGTAATAAAATCTACAAGGTAAAAGTCTCCCTCCTTCTAAATACATAATGTTTTGACCTGGAGGCTAACGTGTCCCAGTATAGCAGGCACCCCACTTTATTTCTCTTCCCACTTACATTACTGACTACATTTTGAAAGCAGGGTCCTTGTGGCAAGCAGTATTTGCCTTTGAGACACCTTTTGTCATTTACATCTATTCTGCAAATGTCTCTGCTATTAGTTTTGCCCTCGTCTTTGGAAGAACTACCAAGCACTCAAAGAAAAGTAAGTGGAAAGGAAGCACAACTGTTGTTCAGTGAACACAGCTGGTGATCAGCTGAAGGATGACTTCAGATGACAGTCTGCAAGCATGGAGCACCTCGGCTATAGGGATGGACTGAGAGAGCTGGGGTTGTTCAGCCTGGAGAATAGAAGGCTCTGAGGAGACCTTATAACAACCTTCCAGTACCTGAAGGGGCTAGAAGAAATCTGGAGAGGGACTTTTTACAAAGGCTTGTAGAGATAGGGCTAGGCCTTCCAGTACCTGAAGGGGCTAGAAGAAATCTGGAGAGGGACTTTTTACAAAGGCTTGTAGAGATAGGGCTAGGGGCAATGGATGTAAACTAGAGAGGGGCAGAATTAGACTAGATGTAAGGAATAATTTCTTCATTAGGAGAGTGGTGAGGTGCTGGCCCAGGTTGGCCAGGGAAGCTGTGGCTGCCCCATCCTGGAGGTGTTCAAGGCCAAGTGGGATGGGGCCTTGGACAGCCTGGTCTGGTGGAAGGTGTCCCCACCCGTCGATGATCTTTAACCAGTTCATCACAATTAAAGTGGACAAAGACATGTCATTTTAGTACATTTTTCATCTACTGATATCTTTTTTTCTCGTATGGGCTCAGCAAAAAAACCAAATCCAAAATAATCCTCTCCACACCTGGAGAACAAAACCTGTTGTTTCCCATACTTGTTATTAAAACAGAAGGATGTGATTATCACCACAAACAAGTCACCATAAAAGGAACAAAGCAACAAGTTTCCTACTTAGCTAGATAATTGCCTGCCAGAAGTCTTTCCATCTTCTGTCTCTCCACAGTAGCTCTTTTAAGTACTTTTTCTGAGCAAACAAAAGGACAAAGTAACTGGTTTCTGCTTGGAACACTCTCCTTCAGGATGATGTTGTAGTTATGTGCAAAGTGCACAGAATTAAAACTCTGCAAAATAAAGTGAACGAAAGTGAAAACTGCATGTCAAGAGTACCTCCTTAACTTCAGTATGTTTTCACTTTCATGAAGTGACAGACATTATAATTATTACTCAGTATTTCTAAATCTATCTCCAATAGATGGTCAGTTTCTCTGGGATAGACACAATCACTTCATATAATAAGCATGATAACAGCCTCAGAACAACAGAATACATTCAGCACTATGGATTTCTAAGTTGGTTTGAAGTTATTGATTCTCCAACCAGGAACATAATAAGAGTCAAAGATTGACTTTTTTTTGCTGTTGCATCTTCTAGTTTTCATTGGTTTAGATGCAGATGGAAGTAAGGGTTACCAAGTCCAAGTTTGAGAAGCTGAAGGAGTGTGTGTCAGAAGGTGAACTTGCTTTAGGTTCTGTGTGACCTGTTGTCACGTTCCCTGGCAGTCTATCAGGTATCTGCTGTAGCACCAGATGACTCCTGCTCCACCTGCCTTGTTTGAACAGCAGTTTTGCAGTTTAACCATTTTTCAATGAAAAAGAGCAAATGTAACTAACTATTTAAGAATTTCTTTTCAAGCTGGAAAACAAATTCTGAAGCATTCTGCAAAGCCTTCTAGAAAGCAGCATAAGGAAAGGCTGAGCCATAATTCCTTGTCTTCCTCCAAGGAAGTAAAAGATCCTGCATTCATTCAGCCTTGAGTCTTCCAGTTCTCCTTCTACCCAAAAAATTACACACACAAGTAAGTACCTGGACATAGAACTGCATCCTCAGCAGTGAGTTTTCTGATTTTAGTATATACGAGGCTGTGGATTATTTTGAAACTTGAGGTACCTCGTGTGTACATACATGTTTGAAGTGGATCCAATAGGAAGCCAATTGTTTGAGATCCATGTATTGTAGAACCAGACAGTTAAAAACACAAATAGCAGCCAGTTTTAAAGTTGTTCAATTACTTCTTTGCCTCCCCTAGTAATCTTTCTGCATTTCTGCAAAACAGTTTAGCTGATGTCCAAAGCCTTTGCAGCCCGTGGACTCCCATCCATACCATTCTGTTGCACAGGAGGTAAATTTCTTCCATACTAAGACAATGGCTTTCTCACACATGCAAAGTTTCAGAACAGGAGAATGCATTTAATCTAGAATTAAACAGCTGAGATGCTTTTAGCATGTTCAAGGCCACTCCCCATGATCATTTGCCAACCTATACTCAAGTAGAAAAACATTTCCTTTACTCCTCCTTTGCTTTTTCCCCTTTTATGTGTCTTTGGCCATGTCGTATATTGAAATGCCATCTATTAAAAAAGTATTTTTATAGAATTTTAAAAATCCTGATGAAATTAATAATTGTCTTTAGAGAATTTTACCTCAGAAATTGAATCTTCTTGTTAGGTGTGACCAAAACTGGCATATCATCATCTTCCTGAGGAAATATAAACAGTCCCAGTGTGATGAAGTATAATCAGAATTTCCATAATATTTTCTAAACACATTATTGTAACTATTTTTACAAGCAGATACTTGAGAAAATATTATCGTCACATAGGTCAATGTTTTCTTTCTTTGTTATGAAAAATTTTTTTCCCTAGCCATTGCAGAGGTCTCCCTTAAACAACTCCACTGAAGAATGTAGAGAGAAAGTGACATTTCCAGAAATATCAATAAGAAAGCATAAAAATATAAGCTGGAGTCTAGAAGAAGCATAAACATTCTGCACATGTTTTCTTAGTAAGGACAAGGTTACATCACAGAATTCTTAAAAAACCCAAATCTCAGTCCAAAAAAAGGCTACTCGTTTATATATTTTCCTTCAACTTGCAGGATTTTTTTTCACCTTACTTATACTAGTACATCATCTTCCTCATCACAATAGTGTTTAACTTGAGTCCTGGTAGTATTATGTCAGGTGTGCGTATGATGACACATTTGTGCATTATATCCACATAATTTTTTCTTTGTAAAGATCCATAACTTCATCATAGTCACCTCCTTTCGCTGGCATCAGCACAAATCAGAAGTATTTCCAGTGAAGCAGCTGGGATTGGCCACATACAAAAGCAGCATGAGGAAGAAGTAGGCTCTCTTTTTCTGTACACCAGGTCAGTCACCAAGATTTCAACACCACCTGCATTATGAGCACACTGTGATCAATTCATTATTGTTCTGTTCAGGTTAACCTCATTAAAGAGCCTTCTAGCACAACAGGTAGGACACATGAAGATATAGCACTTCTCTTTCAAGAAATTTGACATAGCATCTCAGCAATTAACATGGTCAACTTAAAGGCACGCCAGGAGGACTCTGCGCAGTGTTGATTCATCCCTATTATGCACATAATCAGCTACCTGAATCCTCTTAGTTCCCTCATGCCTGGACCCATCCACCCACAAAGGAAGGAACCAGCTTTCAGAGCGGATTCCATCCTCATACAGCACAGCAGATTAGCAAAGAAGGAAATGATATTACATGTGATTAGCTACATACCCACAGAGGTCCAAAGCACAAATTTTCGATGCAGAGCAAAGAGTTCCTCCATGGAGCAAGCTGTTTTCCTGCTTGAGTGAGACAGAGAGGAGGGAGTAGCACCAGGCCTGCTACTGAGATAGTCCTTGAGCCAACCACAGGCCAAGCTGCTGAAGAAAGCAGAGGACAGAGAAACTACAGTCAAGAGAGACCTTTGCAGAAGCTGTGGCCACACTGTTGTAACTATTGTAATGCAGACCAAGTGGATGCAAATAATCATAAAGGCAAACTAGCAGCAGCTTTATGTGTTTTCATTAATTTTTTTATAGAAAGCACACATTTTATTGTGTCCTTAATCTTTTACCTGGTTAACTACATTACTAGGAACAGGAACATTGAAACCTAAGTTGTTAAACACTTAAAAAGCAGCTAAGATAATTGTTCTATAGGCCTGAATACTGCAGGTTAAGGTCTGGCAACCACAGTGATGTGGTTAAGAATGATTGCCGAGTGTCTTGGACCACCTCACCAGACATGACAAGCAGTTACCTCTACACACAGAGGCTCACATCCTCCCCTCCTTAGAGCTGCAAAGCCCAGGATTTATTATGCTTTGTCAAAATGCAACTCCAACTCTCAGTCTTTGGTTCTGTTCTTGAGGGGAGAGCTACACATTGGGTGACCATCCCAACACCAGCGATGGAGCAGTAGGGTAGAGTTGGCACATACAAGAATTTGGGACTGTTACTTGGGAGGAAGGCAAAGAAAACGGTTTTGTTTTTATTCTGATTTCAATGGCAGATGTCGGAAAGCTGCTCAGCAGTTTGGAATGTAAGAAGTAGTCCCCTTGGAGCTGGATTAGAGGGAGGTGGAGGCAGCTAAGAGCACTAAGCAGATAGGTGTGTAACCATGGGTAGAACTTACTACATATCCACAGAAGCAAATAAATGTGTTCTCCATCACATATACCTCACTCAAGCCTTACAAGCAAGCCCTATGCTAAACTCTCTTCTGTAGGCTTGTCTGAACTGCTTTCACTAAATAACCGTGCAAGATATATATTGGTACATCTCTAAAAATAAATCTGCCAGTCTCACTGGAGGGGAAGCTACAATGCCTGGAAGCCAACAAAAATAATGACTTTTAATACTACTTAAAGTTCAGGGAAAATATTCATGTTTGCCAAATTAAAAAACCGACAAAACCGATGGGAACGGAAAATATTTTCATGCTGAAAGAGGATATTACAAACAATGGAGACTCAAAGTCAAATCTCTCATTATCTTTTTTAAAGGAACTTTCCAAAATAAAACACCTAATTTTTGCAAGAATGATTCAACCTTTAAACAATACTACTGCAAATTCTTTGTCATCTAACTTTTACATAATTATTTCTTCAACAAATAAGGATAGGACTAACCCACTCCATGCACACACATTAGTTTGGTAATTTCTTCTGGCCTGCTGGCTTTAATTTTCAGCTTTTCTGGCAGGGTTTTTTTCAGCTCAGGCCTATTTTTGTTTCCAGAGTTATTCCAGAAGTTCAGAAGATAGAAGTTCAATGAAGAAACAATGCAGATAAGCAAGCCTGATGATTGTCAGCTTTTAAGCCCAGAGAAAGGTAAAAAAGAAAAATCAAGAAACAAACAATGCCTTTAACATCTGTACTAAAAATTACTTTTTAACATTTCTTATTACTGTTCTTCAGAAGAGAAGGTAGGTGAAACAGCATTTCCTTGAGATCAGCCTTAATATATACCCTATGGTTAACGCAGACAGCAACAATTAATATTATATAAATAATTACTTCCCACCTGTAGCAACGATCTATAAAAAAACCCAACATGCTAACATAATTAACGTTTTCCACACCAAGTGTTGCATGAGGAGGAAGAGAAGTCCTTCAAACCTGCCAGACCATGAGTTGCACAACCCAGGATGCTAGGTTACATTTTCAAATGCATCTCAGTTAGAGGCACATGTGTGGTTATCTTCTGCGGAGGAGAGGAACAGCTGGCTAATGCCTTATAGGCACACCCAGTGTTGGGATGATGGGATGAATCAAACCAGCTATAGCTTAGGATGAACCTGATACAGTCACAGGGAGCAAAAAACACCTCGTTATGCCTTCTGCATAGCGACCAACCAGCTAGTTCTGTGCCACTTGCAGAGTTAGTTACTCCAAAGCATGACAATATTTCTAAACACCCTGAACTTCCAATGAGAACATTCACTCATTTACGAAACGTCCTCAGAAACCCAGTTACAACCAAATGAATATTTCGTTACTTATAGAAATTAATATTTCTTCCTGAAAGTAGGTTATACTACAGTTATCTGAACAAGTTTACACATAAAGTCATTACATCCTACTGTCCTACTTTACGCATTGTTAAATTCTACAGGAAAAATGACAACTAGAGAACTAAAGGAAGAGAAGTAAAATCCTGTTACATATTATGTCCTTTCCAACCCAAACTATTCTATGATTAGCAACTAGAAAAGTGGAATAATAGGACAAGTAGTCAATTCTCAATATAACCTAACAATACTCCAGGAATCTGGATCCCTTAGTAAATCCTGATTCTTTCAATATTGGAGAAATCATCCAGCAAAGTAAAAATACATTTTTAAATCTTCATGGTAGGTAGCCACCTTAGGAGTCAGTTACATGATCAGAAATCACAGACAGTTCCTTTGGCTTTCCACTTTCACAGCACTGAAAGTGTCAGGATTAAGTATCTGCAAAATATCATAGGCCCACAAGAATTTTCTGTAGGAACAGCTGGGCCTTACTGCCACTGAAAGCAAAAGCAAGACTCTCATAGCAAAATGATTTGGGCTAAAATTACTTTAGCTTTATTAGGGACAAACCTAGATTAGCAAACAATCATGATATGGCACCACAATACTTCAATCACTCAGACCATAAGCACATGTGGATGGGACAGTCTAAATATTGAGGCAAATTCAGTTACTGCAGGTGGGAAAGCTTCTCTGACACCATATAACCTGAAACACAAGACTGCATAGGAGGGAGGCATTTGCTGCACTCTGTGCCCTCAGTATCTTCGATTCCATTACTGACTAACACAAACAAGAGATACCTCTGTGTACATTACCCTCGGCTCCTGGAACAGAACCACATCTTTCAAACATTTGAAAAACTGGTTGGGTTCAGAAGTCTGTAATTTGAATGCATACTTTTCAAACACACTTTAAAAAATACTCATCCTGGTTGCTCTTTCAAGACTGATTGTAAAACAAAAAAAAAAAAATCAGAGTAGGCTTGAAGAGATTAAACTGATTTTTTGTAGACTTTCCAGTAAATTCACTAAAAAAATAATTTTGGGTGAGGTTGTCTTGCACAAAACAAATCAGTACTTCAGTATCAGTACTTCAGCCAAAAAAAAGTAAAAGGAGCCATCTCTAATTCCGACAATCATAGAATGGTTTGGGTTGGAAGGGACCTTAAAAATCATCTAGTTCCAGGGACAACTCCCACCACACCAGGCTGCCCAATGGCCCATTCAGCCTTGCCTTGAACACCTCCCAGTATGGGGCAGCCACAGCTTCCCTGGGCAACATTGGCCAGCACCTCACCACCCTCAGTGTGAAGAATTTCTTACTGATGTCTGATCTAAATCTTTCCCCTTCCAATTTAAAGCCACTGCCCCTCATCCTATCACTCCAAGCCTTTCTTCCAGCCCCCTAAGGTACTGGAAGGTCGCTCTCCCCGGAGCCTTCTCTTCTCCAGATTGAAGGAGCCCAACTCTCTCAGACCATCCTTTAGCCCTACAGTCCTTTTAAGGCTCCTGCTATACTTGAGTCATCTCTGTAAATCCATTTTACTCTCTTTTGGAGGTCAATCACACTTTGCACTTAAGGGAAAGCATTAGGCATTACAGTGTTAGGCAGCAGTACTGTACTCCCGGCACAAGGAGAGAATGTGACCTACACTTTGAATTTGTGCTATAAAGTGTGCCAGTGAGAAGATTTAAAAAGTAACAAAACACTCTTATATTTATATTTGACATTGGCTGTACTCCAGATCATGTTATGGAGCTCATGCTGAGGAAGGGAGAAAAGGTTTAAGTAGATTGCATTCTGTAATAGATTATGAAAGGTTTTTTTTTGTTAAGAAACATCAACAGTCTCTACTTCAGTAAGTGCTTAATTCTAGATGATCTGCAACATACTTCAAGTTCCATTCAACTAGTGAAGTTCTAGTTGCTTCACTTCTCTCACTTCATCACATGTACCAATTAATTTAGGACAGCATCTCCATCTTGTTGAGAGACAAGAAAATACTTCAGTTATTTAAATTGACCTCAAGGCAAACAAATAATATTTCATTATTTTAAAAGGCCTTGTTAGATTTAACAAGAACATTATTTGATCTCATCTTTATTGTAGCTGTTCAGAATATGACTGAAGCTGTACCAACATGGTTCAGTCTTTTTGCAGATCTGGATCTCCTTTTGAACCCAGATGCCACTGGATATTCAGCAGATGGACTGCTTAATATTGTTATGCAACAGGCAAGTATTTACAGTATTTTGTTACAGTGGCATAATTACAGACTAATTTCATTTTACCATTGTAAAGAACACTTAAAATATTGATTCAAATATACATCATCACCTGGGATGATGGCAGATATTCAGGTTCTGAGGAGAACAGCACTAAAGTTCCTACTATGAGTTGTAAGACCAAACTCAGTCTCTAACACCTTGGGTGATATTTTGCAGGCATCTGAAAGTCTATTAAGGTGGTGTGGTTCAATACAGAAAAGATTTTTCTTCTGCAGCACAGAGGAAGGGAGTTGGAACTAGATCTCACTAATTACTTTTTATCCCATGGTCTTCTAAAAATAAAATCCCTGGAGTTACCAGGCAAATGCTAGTTCCAGGAAAATACTTCTGCACCCTTTTAAATTGATTTGTCTTCAAGGGACACACTTAGGACTCACACCTCTGAGACAGCAAAACTGAATTTGACTTTTCATTTTTAACTGCATTTTGAAGGCTTTAGTATTGTTCTCTTGCCTATGCACAATTTCACAGGACCTTATTTGGCAACAAAGCTGAGACTGAGCACAGGTCCTGCACTTTCTACTATAATTAGAGATACAGATGCAGTGTGCCAAACACAAGGGTACCTGGCAATCTCATGGTTAAAAGTTTGATATTGACAAAGGAAAAAAAAAACCAAACCCAACCAACCACCCAGATTAGGCCAGGATGTAGCCCTTTAATAAAATTGCCTTGTACAAGAGAATATTGGTCAAGCTCTGTTTTAACTTGTAATTAATTTCTTGCAGCACGAAGGATAGCATCAGCCCTCTGTGTGTTCCAGGAAGGCTCAGGCCATGGAAAATTACATGGCGGGACACAGCTCAAACTTTTTTTGGTGTATGCAGACTGTAGCTGCACTTGCATTTCAGATCCTGTCACAGTTCAGTAGTAGGTTTTAAAGGTCACTTTAACTGGGGTTGTGGCTCTTAAGAGATGTATGGCACAACTGAAGGTGCTGTGGAAGAAAAGCACACACAGGTACATGATATTGCTTTAAATAAGCAATGCAACTGGAAACACATTTGTGCAACTATTGTCTGTGAGTAGCTGCATTTGATGCTGTGCAGAGGTTGCAGCTGAAGATCAGAATTGCCCCATATTGTGACTCTTGAACTGGCACTCTCCGTATATCTGGTGTACTAGGAGGATGGATATTGGTGATTTGGGACGGCAGCTGTCACACCTGCAGGAGAATGCTACTATCCATCCTTCTCTTGGGGCAAGGACATCCCCTTGCACATTTATTTGAAGAAATTCATTGGAACTTAGCAAATGGCTCTCAGGTCAGCAGCTGAAAAAACTACCTATACTGAAGACATGGCTTACAACTTGCATCAAAAATCATGAAAAAAACATTTTCTTTGTGGGGAAAGGGAATTGTTCCATACATGATGCAGGAACATGCTGTTAAGCAACCTCTCAACAAGGGATTAAATATCTACAAGGCCACAAAAAGTTGAAAATTATTAAAGAAAAAAACAAACCTCAACAAACTTCTCTATTTAAATGGAAGATGGAATAAAAAACCTCATCTAAAGAGAAAAGGAATTCAATTACCTGACCACTCAGCCTAATTTTTAGTTTCCCAGCTGATGTTAAATGTATCCACTGCAACCATTACAGGCCATTTTACCTACAACTTGTAAACCAAATTCTACTATAGCTTTTCATCTACCTTAAACAGCATCCAAGAATGTCTTGCAGCTGAGCAGTGCTTCTATGAATTCTGTATACAGAAGAATAAAAATCTTCAATTTGTGAAAGCAACACATGAGATCTAGGCTAAGCCAGGATGCAGCCTTTTGCTTGGTTTGTCCAGTCCAAGATGCTGTAGGTCAAGTTCTTTTCTAACTTGCAATTTACTTCAGAGGCTTGGAAAGATGAAGTGCAAACAGAAGATATTACTTCCTGACACACACAGACAGATGAATTCTGGCAGTGCTCACTATTCATAAACTAGGAAACAGCAACTAGGAAACAGGGAAACCTCCCCAACAACCATTTTCATCAACAGTGAAATTAGTGTTTACAGTGTAACAGTGCTTAAGCTGGTCAGCTTAAATACCATGTACTGTGTCACAAACTGCTTCTTAATCAACAGCTTAATCACAGCAGTCACGTACCCATGCTCATAAGCATAAGAGCTGATGAACGGTATTCTACTGTGCTCACAGTAATTAATCTGCTACTGAATTTGTTCTTTCCTACAAGCAGCATCACCACAGTGTGAGTGTTTTACACTACAGACATGTTCTTACATCCATACGCACACCAGTTACAGGAACATGGCTTCAGGTATGTTAAATAGGGTTCTGTAAAAGGACAGTGCAGGAGGCAAATATAACTTGTTTATATTTGCAGGAATAAGACTCGGAAAAAAGGATATATGCAGTGGTGACAAATCCAGCCTATTTCAAATATGGAAGAGCTTCACCTGAATTATTTCCTCTACCCTATTCTAATTTTAAGTCTACCCTACACAGCACTTAACTGGTGCATGCCTGGCAGCTGAACAGTTCTTCTGTAAATGCTGCACACAAGGAATATCTTAAGGCAGCAGCATTTGGGAAGTTTCAATGTTTGGGTGGGATGACCATCTTGCACAACTTCCAAAAGCTGAACAGAGAGCCAAAAGGCAAAAAGGGGTAGGATAAAACACAGCCAGTCTTAGCTTACAACTTCTATGTCTGAATTGCTGTGCAGTTAGACCTAACTCTAAGAAAAAACTGAGATAGTCGAGTAATTTTCCTAGCTAGTCTCCTGCCTGGTTCCCCCTTGCACAATCTGAAGAAACAAAACAAGCAGCTAAGGAATATAACTACTCACAAATCAGAACAGCAAATCAAGAACTGAAGGACTGTCATTGCTCACAAGTTTCAGCTGCCTTCACAGATTATCTTAATCTGCTTTTTAATGTCTTACACTTAACCTATATGCAATACAAGGTGTGAAAAGAATTGAAACACCAGGTGTATTTACAGCAAAATCCTCCTTACATGCATGAAACCATAAATACTAGATTTGTAATTAGTGTTGAAGAAAGAGTTTAATGGGGAATATGTTCACAACCTATTTAATAAAGAATTGGTCCTGTTCATGTGGAGACAGGCAAACATCCACAGACAACTGAACAGCTGATAAAGAATACAAGAAAGTATCAAATATGGAAAAGACTCTTGTATTCTGCTCCAGACTTCAACAGCTGTGAATTCCCCCAACATTTTAACCAAGTAGTTTCTGAGCTAGAGGCAAATTTACCTATTGATTCTGGTTGTGAAATGCACTGTGTTGGGAACCTGATGCTGCTTAATTATGTATTGGCCCAACCCTTTCCACAGAAGGAAAAGCACAAGCCAGCCCTCCTTTGAGGGGTACACACTGGGAATCCTTCAATTCCTCAATATGCAGTGAAATCTTCTACCCTGCTCTTCACTCTGGAATGAAACATAGTTAGCTGACAATGATCTTCCAGAAGGGGAATTGCTCCAAACCTTTTAGACAAATCGGACTTAAAATTTAACACAAAATCTAGCAAAAAACCCCAAAATGCATAATTTACTCAGCTCACATCTTCTTAGTGCAAATGAGCCCTGCCTCCACATTCTGCTTATGAAGAAGCAAGCCTATTTTGAGCAAACAAACATGTGGAATATAAGACTATATCAACAAACAGACCAAGCACCTCCCTGGGTAGGCATCAGCACTTGCATTCCACTAAATAGCAGCAGTGCGAGCCTACCAGCAGGAATCCAGCTTGTTTTTCTCTCACTCCAGTCCCCATACCTTCACTCCCAGAAGAACATATGCTGAATCCTTCTGGTCCCAAAATCCAGAATTTGTGGGATACTAAAACGTTCAGTAACTGACCAAACCTACTGTAGCTAATCAAAGGCAGATTCTCAGGATGATTCTGAGGATTCACTGGGGGAATAAAAGTATGGATTAATCTGAGATTGCTACCTTGATTAATCTCTTCTAAAAGGGTTTAAAGTAAATAAATGCCTACTGCCCTCAGGGTAAATTCTTAAGCAAATCTTCAGGCTGTCAGAGCACACCAAAGCACACCTTGCTACTAAAAATAAACCCAAGATTAGCCCAGAGCTCAAAGTGATGACTTTTTTTATTTTAGGCAAAAAAAAAAAAAAAAATCCCAGAAACATTCCACTATTGTAGTTTGTAAAATTTTCACCCTTTTCAGTAGAAACAGTTCACAAGTCAGAACTCAAGATTCAAAATTACATTGTGCAAAACAGTACTGGTATAACTACACATAGCGAAGAGACTAGTTTTCATCAAGAATTCCATTGAAATTAGTTGAGCTGCTCTAGTTTTACACCAGTGTAGATCACCCCTGAACAGGCCCTTTTTGCAGAACATCCCTGGAATTCCTCTTGCTTATAAAAACTGCCTTACATGCAGTAAGTAACTGAGCAGTACAACATAGGTAAAAACATCTCCACAAGTTATCACAGTGTAACAGAGGAAAACATACCAGTCAATTTCATACAAAGGCAAATCTAATGGCAGTTTTAGACACCCCTTGACTGCTACCCTCAAAAAGTGCACGTCAATAAATGAAATAATTTATAATAAAACAAAGCAATATTCTTATTTAACTACCAGTACATTGATAATTAGGGTGGATGAAGTGTCCAGAAAGAGTTTTCATTTTTTTAGCTTACTAGATTTTTCCAAAGAACCGTTGTTTTCAAAAGGAATTTCTGTAAGAAACTTCTGCAAGAAACATTAACTTGCAGTGATATCAGGTCAAGTCCTCTTCTGCAATTCAGATAAACCCATCAACACTACAGAAGTCTCTGTAGTCAAATACAAATCCCAATGAAGAACTATTAAACAAAGACCATACCTTAAATATTTACTGATGACATGCAGTGATATACAGCAAGCAGTAACAGGACTCCACTTACATTTGGAGTATTCAGAAAAAGACTGTTGCAGTTTAGTTGGGGTAGAGGACTGGAATTTCACAACACACTTGTGAATAGTTAACATTGTCTCCTCATTTGACTTGATGTACAAAGCAACAGTTTTGAAACAATGCATCTAGGTCATTCTTTGTATAAACAGAATGCTAAGAGCAGAATCAATTTTCAGAGTTGCAGAACACTCACAAACTCATGGCTTGAAAATATACAGGTATACCTGTTCTATAAGAACTCTTTCATTGCAATTAAATCATATCTTCCACAGTGCTTTTCACCTCCTTAGCCTAGGAAAGGTGTAATCTTCTAGCACCTTTTCTTATAGCAAGCTTTTTCGTTTTAATACACACCAACCTGGTTTGGGTCTAAGCCATAACGACATCTGTAGGCTATGACTTTTGATGAAGAGCACACACATTAAATTGTGGAATTATATGGAGAAAGGACACTCTTGACATTCTCAAGTGTTTTGATGTTTTTTTCTTTTTCATTTCATAAAAACAAGTAAGAATGACACACAAGCTTTGCTTTGGAGACATGAGTAAGCGCACATCAGTTCTGTGTGACAAAAGGCCTGCATGATCATAAGAAATTTTTCTTACAAATATCAGTCTTGTTTCAAATGAGAAAGAGAGAAGGGACAGACTTTATGTGCCTGTGTTGATGAGGCAAATGCAAAACAAGATGCCCAAGAAGGCACCCTGCAGCAGCGATCTTTGCAACTACAAGTCTTTCCATGCATCCTCCTTCGCCATTTCAGTTTCACAGAGAAGCTGTCAGGTACTCAGAAAGGAAACATCCAGCAAGGAAACATGAATATAATGAGCAGTGAGTTACTGTGAAGACACCAGTTAGCATTTCAGAAACAGCAGGGAGAGAACAGATTCCTTCAGCAAAGAATTACTGCTGTACCACTGAATTCTATTAAACTCAATAAGCAACAAGAAGTCAGGCCTGAGGCAGAAGAAAGGTTAATGGAAATGACTGGGTTTTTTAATTCCCAAAAGGCTCAGCATCAGTGTTTTCCAACAACCTCAGATTCTGAATTCCAGTAAACTGTATTTTAGAACAAACAAATAGCCCTGAGATTAAACATACTTTTAAGGAGCTGCTATTGCTTTACGTAAATCAAACAGAGCCATCATTTACTTCCACAGTATGCAATACTTAATTTTCACTCCATTTTTTTGACACTTGGGACACATACGTGCAACCAAGAATTAATTTTTTTTGACTGAAGCATTATCAGTCACTTTTCCAAGTACTTAAATTTGTTGCTACAGGATTATGGCACCAACCAAGGAAAGAACAGCTGAAGCAGGTCAAACATTAGCAAGAGTCCTCTTTCCCTATGCCTCGAGCCTTTTTAAAAAGGATTCCTATAGTTGTAGCTGCCATCATGGACCTTCATTACAACAACCTCCTTCCTTGTGACTTCTGTAGAGATTACAACTGGAAAAACACCATTTAGTACATCCCAAAATAAACTGTCATTGGTAACTGAATACTGCCACCAGCCTTTAAGTGTGGCCAGAAGTGTAAAACACCAAGAAAACAACCAGTATCAGATGTGTCAAGTTGTACATAAAACCAGACCTTTAATTTTTCTTAAGCTACAAAGTAGGCAATCAAGGAACTGACCAGGTCCATGCATAGTGTGAATTTAAAGTAGGTCAAAAGAACCTGAACTCTTTCAGTAAAACTCTGCTTGAGTAAATGCATGGGTCAACCTTTAAAAAAAATCCCATTCTATACATAAAAGAATTTAAAAGCTCCATGCACTCTCAAAGCTATTTCAAAATTTATTTAAATACTTGATCTAACAGCTCTGCTATGGCACAAGACAGCACATAAAAAGTTTAAGGCTAATTTTTGTGCACACATGTAAAAGCTGGTCTCAGATCAAGAACTGTTGTATTTTCTTAATTCTGAATCTTTAGTGTGGATTCAGAATAAAGTAGAGCTGCCATGGCAACAGTAGAGTTGTCCTGCATATAAAAGAGACTGAATGTTGTCCTGAATGCAGTTTTGTTTTTATAAAAAGCAAAAACCTCACACATACATTTGGTTTTTATCAGAGCAGCTCACTAATTTGTACAGTATAATGTCCAATAACACACAACATAAACTACCAGAGATGCTTAAGGACTACAACAGGTGCAGAGGAAAGCCCTAGGGTAAGAAAGCCCACCGCTATTTGGGAGTCACGCTGTGGCAAAAACAAACATCAGAATATGGTTTTGGTGAAGTCACTTAAGTCTCAAGGCTGTAATAAAGGCTATTTGTCAAATTTAGCCCTTTGGTTCTTAACCATTCAGTTAAGATCTCCTGATAAAGCACTAGGCAGTTTGGCATCGATGGAGAAGCTTTTTACATGCTAGTGTTAGAGAAACAGAAACCAGACTTAGAAGCACTCCCCTCACCCGAATGATCTGATCTTCCATAAATTCATTCACATGATGTGTTCAAATAAATTATCTAAAGCAGTAAATTTTAGACTTCAAGTTGTACTGTAACTGTTTCAGAGGAAACTAACATCCAGAAAGCCTGGAAAAGAATTATCAACTGGTCAAATAAGAAATCTGATGCAAAAAGCCACGTATTTTAAAACTCTGTCCCTCAATGACTTCTTCAACGTAAATCAGAGCTCTTACTTGAAAACAGAGTTCTTTAGCTCCCCCTGCATAGTCTCATCTAGTTTGATGGGATGAAAGACAGTAAACCAAACTCTGCTTGTTTGCTGATTTAACAGGTCTAATACTATAATGCTTCCTGGTAAATTTTTAATCTGCTTAATTTTTGCAAAAAAATTTAAAAGGGGATCATTTTACTGTGAACACAGAACTTGTGCATGCTAGTGTAACTTAAACTTACTTGCTGAGTAAAGTACTTATGCCATCATTGTTGTTCACGTAGGACTTAAAGGAACAGTAAATGTGCATCAAAACTATGACCTATCTCACAGGTATGCAGGTTTGGGTTTTTTCATTCTCCCAAGTGAAATGTTTGCAACCAAATTAAGCATATTAATCACCGAACAGAACTGTTATATTTGCAGTTCAAGATGCAGTTACAAGGGGACCTGAGCATGCAACTGAAGCACGGAAGCAATGTCTATGCAAACCAGAGAGAACTGGTTGTGTGTAAAAGACCAATACTCAGCCCCAGAAACTGTTCACAACACTTCAGAATTACCAAATCTAAATCTCTAAAAGAGGTATAAAGTCACCTTGATTTTTAAGTTGATATGACACTGCTATTCAGGTCATTGCAGGTTTTGTTTTATTTTTCTATATTGTATTTACTCAAACTCAAGTAACGCATTCTAGAAACATGTGAGAAACCTCACTGAAGCTCCTAAACAGTTTCTGTTTTCAATAGCCTCCCCCACCTTTTCATCTTATTACAATTTCAAAGTAACCATAGACCAGGTATCAAAAAAATCCTCTGCTTTACATGCCAGCCTAAGCTGCTAGCCAAGAAGGGAGAACAGATCTGCTGCTGTAAACTTCTGCGTAACAGACACCATGTCTGACAAACTATCACCTTCAACGGACACACAAAACACCACTATGACAAAAGGTCATGCACAGATATTCCAGTAGGATGTGGCCAGAGACTATAATACAGTGATGAGTCATGTCAGAGTAAATTTGTGCCAAGGGCAACTAATGATCCAGGTTGACTAACTCCATAAGTACCCAAGCAAGCCTTTAAGAGGCAAGTAGCATATTTTCTGGAAGAAAGAATACAAAGTAAGAGGATAATGTTTTTCCCTCCAACCCTGCACAAAAATCCTATGGACAAACAGAACAATACTGGGGCAAGTGCTTTAAAATGCAGTTTTCCAGCCAATAAACAAGACACTGATGGGAATTCTGTGAAGAAAGGAGTTTTAAAAATGTGACTATTCCGAAGCACAAATTTCCAAGATTGAAAAACATACACTATATACTAACACTGCTTTTTGGATACTCTTACATTTCAAATCTTTCAAAAGTATTAACTTGTATTATTTTGTTAGGGCTGAGGCTGTTCAGCAAGGTCACATAATTCCAGACTGCTGAAATACTTCAGCAACCCTTTGGTCCCAGCAGCTGTAAAATAGCCAAGTAAAATTAACCTTACGTATTTAAAAAAAAAAAGAAAAAGGGTGCGTGTGTGTCTACTGTCACCAGGAAATCATCTTCTCAACACCATCTGCTATGCACCAGAAAAGGCAAATTTTTGTTACAAAATACAGTTTCATACAAAAGACATGTTGCAAAATCATCTGATTGCCCCTCCCTCTGCACATTACAATGGCTAATGGAATCAGCTGGTTGGTCTTTAGATTTTTGTTTTAATTGGAAAAAAGTCAAAGGACATCCAGCATCACAACAACTGGTCCTTTTAGTGGCAAAGGATTATGACAGTCCTCGTTTTCACCAGTGTTTAAAAAAGCAGGAGCAAACCAGAACCAGTCTTCATGAGCAGACAGTGCAACAGAGTATCAGTTGCTGCATTCTCCTGAACTTCTCACTGTGCTACCAAACTGTCAATTATACAAACAGTTCCACTATGACAGTGCCATGAATTGTTAAAACAATGTAAATAGTGTGGTCAGAAAGGTCCAGTCAAGTGGTTCAAATTTTTTCCCCAGTAGTTGCCCAGAAAAACATCAAGACAATGTAAATCTATCCTTCAGCTTCCTCAATACATCCTGATGGCTGCAGTAGAGAGGTCTGTGGTATTAATGTACTTGTTCCACGAGAGATCCTGTCTTGGTCTGTATTTGTAGACAAGGCAGCCATAGCAATAGGCTGTAACAAACTGGGTGTCATGGTGGAAGAGACAGTCAGGCTGTGTGCACTGCCCTTAAGTGCGAGATCCTGTGTGGGAAGAAGTGGCTTGAGGATGCTGACAAGACAGAAAGCAGAGCCACTTTTAGGAATGAAATTCACTTTATTCTTGTCAGGGCAATAGAAGGCTGGAATTTCATGCAGCGGCTTCGGCCTAGAAATAGAAAACACAACAGTTTTAAAATGGCACTGAACAATCAAATTCTGTTAATAGCAGGTATGTATTGCTGAACGTATCACCAAAGACAAGCTGAGGTTAAACTTAAAAGTATTTCAGCTGATCAATCACGCCTTAATGACATTCACACCACTATGCAAAAGGCAAAATTATTTAAACTGCTTGTTTAAATATACTATGAGATCAACAGCACATTATTAGGATAGGCTGTCTCCAAACCCAAGGAATACACCCACTAACTTCATATTGGAGATCATAAACCCTGCCCATGAACTGGCAAATCTGATACAAGAACGTATTCTTTATCATGTTCTCCAGAAACTTTCACAACCCAACAAGTCCTGCTCACCCCAACACTCTTTATATAGCAAGCCTTGTGAAAGAAAGCTGGCATGGCAATATTCCTAGTACTGCCTGACTTTAAGCTGTTCAAGATTACAGGGAGATCTGCTTTTTTTGACTTCTGTTTCCTTTGTATGTTCACCTTAGCGTGGCCTGAATCTTTGTAAAAGAGGCTCATCCACCTTACTTAAAAACTCAATGCCGAGAGTAAAACATAGTATTCCCAAAGTGGCAATCATGATCAAGTACCTGTAGCCTGGGAAGGAAGCATGGAACACACGTTTAGATCTTGACTTGCCATTTTGTTATCTCAGCATTCAATCAATTCAGATATGCCTTGTGAAAGACAGGGCTGGAAGGAAAATTGTAGCTAGCATGGAAATGCCTTCCATGTCTGTCTCTAACTCTGCAGTGTAAATATATTAAGCTAGTCTAACTCCACTTTAAGACAAAACTGTGGAATCTATTCCAAAGCCACATGCACTTTTATCTTCAACTTGTCCAAGCAAGCCAGCCCTTCAGTATACTTATACTCTTGTACGAGATATTCTCCTCTGAAAAGCAGTTCTGTTCATTAAATAGTTTCCATATTAACTGATTCTCCAGAAAATTTAGACCTATTTGTAACTCTTTTCTCAACTGAAAGTACTATAAATTTCAAATAGAAATAATGTTAAACAAAGGTTGAGCTTTAAACAGTTGCTGCTCACGTATTCCGTGTACACGTGGAATACAAGTACCAAGATATGAGTAAGATTTTTCTATATGAGATTGCAGTGTCTAAGAACTGTCATAGCTAGGTAAAAAAAATCTGCAGAAGCCTGTTTCACTCTACAGCAGGGCAATTATACAGCTATGCAGGAAGGACATCTGAAAAGAGATGCAAATGCAAGTCAAATCACAACAGAATGTGTTCTTGGAGCAAGTGATGACTAGCTAATCTGTAGGCAACATCACTTACACACTCTAAAAGAGATATGGGTAACTTGAGCTATTGTAACCCTTTCCACATTGCTATGAAGAGGCCACATAGACTTCAAAATCAATTTGCAGAAATGAGAGACAGAACATATGCAAAGGCAGCTATAATTTTTTTAATTAACACTTACAGTAGATTCCATTGTTAGGATAATATAGGCATAAGAGAATTATAACCAAATTATACTGTGTAATGAAATGAAATTTTTAGCTGTAGGTTAAGATTGTTGCATCCAAGTGACACAAGGGTATAAAACGCCACTGAAAACACATAAACCTCCAAGAATATTCCCAAATTACAAAAGAAGGTGGGTGTTTCTTTTCAGAATAATCAAAGCATCGCATGCTGAGGGTCAAATTCACTCCACCACCACTAAAACTTTCCTAACCACATAGATGTACCTGAGAAGAATATGGTCTTCAGAGCCTAGATTACTGCATGTGCCAGTCAAGCTGTGACATATATTAGCTGATGAGCCTGCATTACACCTTATTACACCTCTCTGTATCTGATAATTTGAGTTCCCCCTCCAACATATGCCAGGTAAGAAAAAGCCCTCTCAAGTTATGCTGGTTTTAAAAAGTCTGTTGAAATTTTGATTTTAACACAAGATTCCAGCAATAAAATACTTACATATATATCAGTATATAGTTGCACAAAATAAAACTGATGTGGCTCTCAGCATAACTTTGATCTGACAAATAAACCGATAGGTAACCGTGAATTTTGAATGTTATTTCTTATGAAGTAAAGATCTACTTACAAGCTTTCCTCAAAGACTTTCACCTTTTCACAGCCCTCTGGAGGCTCACGCTTGAACATGTAGCTATTGTTGGGTTTTGGTGAGGTAGCATATTTTGGCAAGGGAGAATTATTCCCATTCTCTGCAGGAAAAGAATATCTCATTGTTTAAATGTGTCATACTATAAAAACAAACACAACTATCTCTAAATGCCCCCAAAATTCAAAATCACTTCATTGCTCATGTTATGAAATTAAGAAGCATTTCAATTCACCTCCAGGTCTCCATTTGCAAATCTTAATCTCAATCTCTTTCCTCCTTTCTATTTCTCTTTATACCACTTTAACAGTGCTCTGCAACCTCTGTTCACTCCTGGACATTTTGGAACTATAAACCTGAATCCATGGTCCTATGCCCTCACCATCTAGTCAAAAGAAACTAGCAGAAGCTACATTATTTTAAATCTAGAAAAGGACTAAACTGAATTGTAAATCTCTCCTAGAATATATCAGAAGACTTCCAGTAAGAAAACAATTAAAATCCTCAAACAGTGGAACCTCTGTAGGCACGTATATGAAATGCTGCAAGATTGGCCATTTTGTCAGAGATCATACTAAATACCTGACACAAGCAACAGGACTGGCCTGCTTCACTGATCTACCTCTTGCTTATTCAGCTTTCTTGAAGTAATTTAAAACCAAAAGACTCCTCTGGGAAGCACATTCCTCTGTCACATCTTCCCAGTTTCAATAACTGGGCACTAGATATGTTTGCACACACAGTGTTTAAAGTAATTTGAAAAAGAAAATTTCTACCATGGATGTGAGAAACTAATTCCCTGGTTTACTACTTGTTCATGTACACAGCAGTGAGTTAACGGTTGGCATTAAGTTACACAGTACCTTTACCTCTGGAATCAGCAAGATGATCATCTGTAGAACATGGGCTTTCTTCACTGCCTTCAGTAGAAATGGTAAGAAATGAGGCTGGAGACACTGACTGAGAGCGGCTGCTGTTGTTACTCCCCCTGTCTGCTCCACCAGGTGTTTGGGTATCAATGCTGCGAGTACTACTGCTACGTTGAACCAATGGAGGTGGTGCACGGTGCCCATCTGGAATATCTTGAGGCTGTTAAAAGTAAAAGGTATGAGATGGCTCCTCTTGTCTGGTTAGCAACTTATTAAAATTCAGTAACCATGCGGGGTTTTTTGAGTTTCATAGAAGTTTCAGGTGCCTGAAGTAGAAAGTTTTACTCATTACACAAGACACCAACAGAAAATTAAATAGGTAGGATTTGAAAACAAAGGCAGAGGACAACAGTTTTCAAATATTTCACAGAAACACGTAATTGTTGAGATTAGAAGGAACCTCTTGAGATCACCCAAGTCCAGCACCTCTGCTCAAGTAGGGTCAGCCAGAGCAGTCTGCCCAGAACTGTGTCCACTCAGGCTTTGCATATCTCCACAGTGATTCCATATCCTCTCTCTGCACCTTGCTCCAGTTTTGAGCATCCTCAGACATTTAACAATGTCTCTGCTTTCCAAGAGGATTTTCAACTTTATTTATTAAATAAAGCAAAACATATTCCAGAGAAAAATAATTCAAAAACTATACAAAGTAAAGGTTATGACTCTTAAAAACAAAGTAAACCCCAAATAAGTGTAGAAAGCAATCATGGTGGCAGATACATACAACAAGTTGTTCCTCTTTGTCACCCGTCTCCTTTATTATTATCTCAATCTCCTGATTCAGTCCTTCTACACTGTTTCGGAATCGTGATCCTGTTGACTTGGTAATAGGTATTGCAGGAACAAGAGCACTCTTTGGGATGGGAGCCTGAAGAACCAGAGAGAGTGAGAAAGCAACAGATTTATTTACTAAACATAGTTACTATTTCTACTCAAAAGCGAACATTTAAAGAACACATCCACACCTCAGTTTTAAAGATTTAGATGAAACTTTAGCAACTGTACTAAAATGGATGTCTTAAATGAAGAAACAGGAATTAGACTTGAAACAAAATTCAGGATGTCTAACAGAAAATGTTAGATGTCTAACAGATTGTTTTCAACAATCTGGTCTCAGGACATACCTTGATAAGGTCTTTCTCCAGCTCAATGTTGCTTTACAAGTGAAAATCTAACAGCAAGCATTCAAATATAAGTAGCTTTGAAGCTTTTAAAATATATTCACATTCCTTCCCAATTAAGCTGCACTACAATTTCACTTCCTTCACTACTTGGTTTACAATTTTAATGAAATTACAAGTGGCATTTTAATGGAAAACTGCTGTCATCTACGGTAACATGACACACAGAAGGAAAATTATTCCACAAATGCAAGATCATACTATGCTAGAGTGAAGACTAACATAGTAACTATATCAAGCCAGAATAAAAAGTTGACAAAACAATTTAGGAAAACTTCTACAGGAAAGAATAAAATCCCAAACCCAAACGGTAATACATAGTTGCTTCAGGAATTAATGTTAACATTTGAAAAATGCTGTGCTTTAAAGTACGCACAAAACCTGCATTCTCAGAAAACACATTAGTGAAGTTTACCCTTTTGGTACACCACAACATTGAGGTTTGCCATCCTCTCCCTTGATGAGAAAAAAATAATTGTGCTGCCAGGACACTACAAGATACTAGTCAGACCTTCAAGACAGACTCATGGTGAGTATGCAGGCCACTACTACAGATAATGGAATGCTTCCTGCAGACATTTAGTTCAACTCCAAGAAAAGTGTGAGACTTACTGTCACAGTAGAATTCCTGGGTACAATTCCTAGACTCTAGTGTGGCCTGGTGTGCTGAGAGCACCTCCTCTACTGATTGAGGGACAGCCGCATTCTCACCTCGTCTTCAAAGTGGCTTGTTTGTGGTTTATTCGGTTTTTCTAAATTTCATTTTTCCTCTCTAAATATAAGGCTCCACATAGGCAGGCAGCAAAGCACTGCAACTTCACAGGCAAAGTCTCAAAACCTATGTAAAACTTGCCTTGTGGGAAAATTATCTTAGAAAAATTAACGTAAACATGAGAATTCAAGTGCAGACGATAATGCAGAGTTATTCTCACAACCACAAATCTAAGGCGTCAAAACTCACAAATGGTAATGTTTCAGTATAGGAACTCAGCAAGATAGCTATAAGAAAAAAAGAAAGAGACTTGTACAAAGACTACAAAAGCTTCTGTTCAGGAAATGCTTGTGACTCTGTTTATGTCAGCAAAACTAAACATTCTCATCACGGTCAAACTTGGAAAGACTTGCAAAAGTCATGCAAAAGATGAAAAAGAGAAACCAGAAACCACCGGTAAAGAGCACAAAAATCCTGAGAAAGCAACCCTGCTAATTCCATTCCCAACAATACCTTGGATCAGCCATCCAGTAAACTAATACAAGGCAATCTCCAGTCATAATACAGATATAGCAGCACAAGTTTAGGCAATAATAAAGAGTTTATGCACCCAATTATTACTCATACACATTCTTAGGACAAACTGAACTTGTTAAAAAGTAGAAAGCAGAACACAAGTCAGATTTCAGCAGCCATTAGCAAAACGTGGGAATTCTCCATGTTTTAGATATGACTGCCTACCCCAGAAATTCTTAGAATTTCTTAAGTCTTATTTGAAGAGCTCAAAGTAGAAACCCACAAGCTGCTCCAATAGAGTTCATTATGATTCAGTACAGCATGTTTCACTTCCAAGAAATATTCTGTAGATGACTGAGGACAACTTGTTAACCCAGAGCGCCAAAGGCTGGAAGGGAAGGAGGTTCCATTACATAAATAGAACAACTGGCCTCAAAACAAGAAACTTTATACTAGAAATATTGCTTTCAGAGTTCTGCACAGAGCTGGCACCTGACATACAGGAACAGGCTACTAACCTTTGAATGCATATTTAGGAATGCACAAAATGAAGCAAGGTGCTAGATATGGGATAATAATTACAGTGCTCATATAATAATGCACTGTCAGGGAGTTTTGGTGCAGGGTAGAGTCCTGAAGTGTACAGGTATGGTATAAACTCTTGTTATCACACATGTTTTGTACCTCATTGCTGAATTACTCACTGACTTTTTAGAAAACTGCTCTAAGAAGTTCCAATCTTTCAACAAGCAACAGAACTTTAAACAGAATTCAAGGTCTTTTGATTCTTTTGGTTATTAACATCAAACCACCTCAAGGCTGAATGCATCAAGGCAACTCCTCTCCAAAAATGAAATGTTCTACCTATGTAAGGTGGTAAGAATGAAAAACTGCAAACACCATGCAGCTTGTCTCAGTATTAGTGGATCATTAGGATCAACTGATTGGCAAGATGTTCGCATGCTTCCCAGGAGAGCAAATGGAGAGGGCTTGATGGCTCAGTGTTGAGGAGCAACATAACACTGGTGACTGCACCGAGGAAAACATATTCTGGAAGAACTGTAACCTGTCTAGTCTTCTGCCAAGCTTCATCTCTGGCCTTAACTCTAGTTTCTCCATTATATTTACACTGAGAATAAAGTAAGAGTTCATTGTTTTGACTCCTGTTTACAGACTTAGTACCATGCAATTAACTCAAAATCCAGCTCTCAGAAGCACCCTGAGGTTATGACCTTTCTACAAACCCCTTTGGGAGAGAGAATGGAACGTTTCTGACATCATAAAAAATAATTTAAAAAAATCAATTACTCTGGAAAAAGATATAATCAGCAGCAAGGACTCTATCAAGTTCCTCATGAACTGTTTCCAAATTCTGAGTAGGACAGGAATAGCTAACAAGCTTATTCCATAGAGACTGTGCAGACTTTGTTCTTCAAAGAAAAATTACAGAAAAGACGAACAATTAAACAATGAGTTGGATGCTTCAATGGTACAATCCACTGTAAAAATCTTGGTAAAACTCAAGAATTGTGACAAAGCTGAAATGTCTATTGGTAGGGAAGAAAAGAGGAAAGAAATCCACTTGGTTTGCTTCTTTTAACTAGAAGAATAAGCCATTTCCAAAATGTTAAACAGAGTTACTTGGTCTCTTTGAAGGGACTACCAATTTAATCTCCCAAAACATCTTCTTGGTCTTGTCAGGAATCCAACTCCTCAAAAGCTCAGAAATCTTTGTATGAACCTCTGGACTCAACAACTGCAAGTCTCCTTCAAATCATGAATGTAAAAAAATATATAAATATTCTAAACACTAACTGCAAGTGCTTCCACAGTCCTTCCCACAAATCCTGAAGGAACTGAGCTGCTGTGAGAAATTCTACTTTAGCAGTTGCCTAGAAAGGAATGAGAAAGCCTTTGTCCTTGATGCCTGCCATTAGAGATTTTTCACTTTGACTTAGAAAGCATCGTCTAAATGCCATTAATCTAAACCTTTCATTTACTCTTTTTGAAGCCTTCTCTATCTTCCCCCCTTTGCAAATAGCTCAACACAGCTGGCACAAAATTTACCAAGAAAAACAACAGTTTGTCTTACAACACAATGCTGGAAAAGCTGCTTTGCCTCAGTTTGTTTTACAGTTTATTTCACAAGCTCCCAAATTAATTATCTGTTTTGCAATATTTTATTCACGTACTCTAAAAATTGGCAGATGTAAAAGGCCTCCATACAGGAAGTAAAATGTCATGAACATAAATTAATAAAGTAATTATGATAAGAAAAATTATATACATATTTGGGGAGGGTAATTTTCAGAATAGTAATAATGCTGCTCATTTACAAAATTAAAAAATAATATTATCTATGCTAAAGTGACAATAGCTTAGCATTCAGAAAGCTACAGTTTTTTAGAAGACCAAGCCAAATCTGTTACTTTGCCCATAATTTCCCAGAGTACTGGAGGGCCTACACTGAAGATTCCTAAGCATACTTTTTTTGGTTGGAATGCCTCTATTGCCCACAATTACAGAGCAAGCCTTCAAACAAATTCTACAAATTTAGATAAAACACCTGCATAAAGTATTCCAACCTGCCTTTTTTAACCCCCCTCTAAATGTGTCTCAAATTTTCATAAGCTTCCTCAAAATCCCCTACGGAGGGATCGGGTCATTTATTTGCCTTTCTTCTTTCATCATTTTGGACTGTTCTGACTTGAGCTACAGCAGTCGGGAAGATTAGCAGCATGCCACACTGTACCTGTACTTCAATAATGCAGATCAAAATGTAGGAAAGTTGTAATAGGCAGCCTGTTGCAATTTCAAACTGTTCTGCTATACAGAAAAGGAGAAGGAAACAGCATGTTTTGAGATTTAAAGAGTTTGAAGAAGTCATTCCCAAGTTACATTAAAAAAATGTAATTCCAAAGGAAAATCCTAAAAATGTACTATTCTAGTAGTACAGAATTCAAAATAGTAAGCGTCTCTTGAATCCAGTTTGTTAAGGCTTGAAAACTGATGACTCCTAATTAAATGACCTACAGTAGAGATGTTAGGATCCGAGACAAAAGATGCTGCCGATTTTTTATAAGAAGGTAGGAATTGAGAACAATAAATCAGAAAAAAATCAAAACACTCTTCTACTTTCCTATTTCCTTTCTTGAAGTATAAAGTATTCACTCAGACACCTGACTTCTATCTGCCAAAGAACATGCCTGCTCAGGACTGTAGGTATGGTTCGTCCCTTCTGTTTTTTATTTCATCCTTCATCAGTATGGGTAAGGACCTGTAAAGCAGGACACATGCTGACGTCACTATGGCTTCTGTCCCTGGCCTAAATTATTTCCAGAAGTATAAAACAACAGAATGGAAACAGTTTTCACTAACAGTGAGTATTTATTAGGACAATTCTAACTGCATTCCAGGAGTAATTGGGAATATGACTAGATTTGTAGAGCAGCTTCTGTTAAAGCATTTTCTCAATTCACAACAGCAACAGTTCCACAGTTTTTCAACTACATTGACTTGCAAGGCATTGTTCTTTTTTCTGCTGCCAAATGTTTGCTGTATACATGTATAAAGTAACAGGGGAAAAAAAGTTTCCTTCTGAAAAAAAGGCCTAATGTCACTACTGATTTTCTTAAAGTTACTCAAGGAAAACAGACTTGAAAAAGAATCCCTGTGTCTAATTTTTTCCACCTGCTACCTATTGAGCTAAAAATATTACTTCTCTGTGAACCTTACCTCATTAACAGTCTTCATATAAAACTGAAACTGCACAGAGAGCATGCAGTGGCCTAACCATCACAATTTAGGAGATCACTACTTAAAGGTTCAAGGCTTATGTCACGGGAAAAAAAAAAAAAAAAAATCTTACAAAACACTGAGTGAAGCCACCAAAAGTATAAATACTTCTAATAGAGCATGTAAAAAAAAATCCTTTGAATAGCCTTTGGTCAGGTAAGCTCTATAAATCAGTCGATTATAGGAGAAGACAAGTCCTATTGCCAAGACACAAAAAGGTGAACAGCAGAAACAACAATTTCAAGTGTATCATTTTACCACCAGTTTGCTCCATGCCATATTCTACATGCAAATTCATAACCATTAGTGATAGGCAATGGAAATGATAATCTATGATTTCAGATGAAGCTTATCTGTCACCCTTTTGCACAGTCTGCCAAATATACTTTTAAGAGGATCCAGTTATGAAATTCTTTGACAGTGGGAATTCAAAACCAACCCAGACAAGTAACAAAGATCCAGGACTCCATATACTTGACAAAGTCAAAGAAAACTGATCTATTTCACAGCATTCACCTACAGCTACAACAGTCAGCAGTACATGGAATTTCTAAGTTCCCTTTAAGAAAAATCTCAACCTTCAAAGGAGTTAAAAATAGTATTAGCTACTCAATATGTCTAAAATGTACACAGACTTACCTGACTGTGGTTAATGGCTGCATGGTTACCATGAAATGGAGAATGTCTTTCTTTGTCACGATGATGCCTGCTGCTGTGTTTGCTTCTCTGCAACTGTTGGCGCAATTTTGCAATCTAATAAAGGAAAAATCTACGTGAGATTTCACCAGATATATTCAGGTGTACACATAGTTTCATCGATTTATTCCATCACACCTAAAGTTCTTTATTACTATAACATTCATAATTATTGCCAGCACTAAGTTAGACTCAAATCCTTGCAAACCTGTTATCTACCTGTTCATTTGAAGCCTAGAATTTACCTCTAGGGGTTTAATGAAAGAACTTTAAATACAAATTTTGAAAGTTGTTTTCTCATTGCTTTATTTCCTCCTTTGACAAAGAAAGTCACCTGCATTTGACACTTTCCCATACATTCAGATTTAAAAAAAACCCCACAAACTGTTATTTCATTTTTTTTACCAAGCCCATGATCTGCATAACAAAACAATGCAACGCAATAATCATGCCTTCCTCAAAATTCACAGTAACACTGCATACCAGTAAAAAATGTAATCCAAATGTATCTTAAATAACACCATATCTGACCTCCTTGAGTTGATCATTGCTTCCCCATGATGCTGAACGTTTGTGTGAGTTTTTCTTCTTTTCCAAGTATTCTTCAGCCCAGGCACTTTCTGTCTGCAGCAAAAATATTACAGGATTAATTAAAAAAACTGTAATTCCTACTTTCTAGCAGAATATTTTGAGACAAATTAGAAGAGAGAACAGTTTTAAGATTTGCTAGATTCAGAACTCAGAATGAAAAACAGTCACTAAAGCCTTTGTATGTATGAAAAAGTGGAGTGAAACTATAGAATTAAAAAAACCCGCAACAACATTCAGACCCACTCTAATACAGACATGTGCTAATTTCTCTTCCAAATTGAGCATAAGGCAGTATTAACAGCCAGATGTACCACAAGCTGCTGTATTGCTCTGAAGAGCCAGTGTGACAGTGCTGAATTTGGTGGAGATGGTATATTTTATTTCCTGCACAGATGCTGACCTTGTTATTTCTGACACATTAGCACAGGTGTAAACATTGTGAAAGCCTGCACTGGTACAGCTTCAAAACAGTGATCTTGCTCAGAAGAAGGAGAAAAAGGCAAGGCATATAAGCACCACTGGAGCCATTTCAAAGCAGGGAATTAATTTATTCATGCCTCAGGGGATTCTGCTTCATAGTTGTCTTGGGTCAAGCAGAAAGCAACACAGATAATACTAAGCCGGTGTCACTAAACCAACGAAGTCTTTAATAAAGAAACTTGCAAACATACTGAATTAAGAGTTCTAAGAAATCTGAAGTATCACTAAGATTAACTCTTTAAGGTAGCAAAACGTGGTAGCAGGGCTGTGGTAATAAAGCTGTCCGTGAAGCTCGCAGTATATCCCCACCTAAGTACATCCAGAATGGTCTTCAAAAGCAGTCAATTATAAAGGCTCCAAGGAGGACAACACCACTTATTAGGAACCTCCCATCAGTCACAGGAAAATACACCTAATGAAGCAGGGGGAAGGATTTCTGGAAGCAGCTTACACACTGTAAGAAATGAATAATTTCTTTTATTTCACCGCTGCAACAGCACCACTCTTGGCAGACAGCAGAGATCTACCTAACTTATCCTTAGGAGTCATTGACAACTCACTTTCTCCTACATCAGGAGCTTATATTGATTCAAAGTCTTCACACCTACAGCACGCACCTAATAGTTGTTTTTACATTTGAGTCTAACAGCTTGCAAGCCACAAGCTGACCTTACTTCCATCTCACACCCATCTGATTTACTGCATCTGTACTCAGAACACAAACTCACACAGCCTTAGATAATGTGGCATTAATCCCCATCTTCCAGGGAAAAAAGGAGGTGTAACTCCAAACATACACGTTGCAACTCTCACTGGCTTCAGTTACAGATAGAACTTTCATATAAATAAAGCCTCTGCTATTGGTACTTTTCACCTTCATCATTCCAACTCAAAAAACTAGCTAGGGCAAAGATGGATAATAAAATTACCAGGCCGCCTTGAAATTCCTATTTCATGGCAAAACTAGAATCCACTACAAACTACTCTTCCAGAAAAGCACTCACCATCATCATAGATTAGAAAAATTGATAAACACCATTCACGAGTACTATAGTCTATAGTTAATTCTCAAATGTAAATCTGGAGTCTTATCCAATCCTCTAGCTCCCAGAACAACAAGTTTTAGCCACTAATTCTAACTTTCAAAGTCAGTACAATCACTGCACTTGCCTACAAGAATCTAACTAATGCTCTAGTAAGTCTTTCAATGTAAATTATATTCAAGACTTTGACTTAAGATGCAGGACTTACTTCATAAATTAATATCCAATTAATGTTAAAGGATTAAAAGTGGCTTTAATACTCATTCTCAAAACAAAGTTAGAAATCTTTGTACAGTATGTATAAGGTGTTAAATCATAGAAAACCTTTACATCAAGACAGACATGTAACCCTATTTTAGCAACTCGCCTCCTACTCATCCCCCACAGTTTATTTATAATACTTATTTTCAAGAAACAAACCCAATAACAAATAGACAAAGAGGGATTTCTGTTTCTCTAGGTTCTTAAAGTATTGCTACTCATTTATTGCAGATAGTAGAATACTTAGTATTAGAGGCAAAAACTTTACAGCTGAAATGAATTACTCTAAGAATTAGAAACATAGAAAACAATTGCCTCATTTTAACTTGTATTTTGATACCGCTTATTTCAAACAACTACAGTCAAAGCCAAACAGGTTTGATTCAAAGTAAAACAGACATAAGTTTACAAATAGCTGTTTTAGCAGCAGTTAAATACCTGCATAAACAAATTCTGGCCAGACCCTAGTACACTCAATAATACACTTATTCACCATCCAACAAACATTCTGCATGTACATAAATCAGTCTGATTGTACAGACAGGTTTCATCAAAATCATCAGTCGAAGCAGGAGTCCGACAGACAGTCTCTGCATGACGGGGAATTCAACACAGTTCTCAGCTATGACCTATGGGCATCTCTATAAAGGCCTGCAAGCCAAAGTGTCACCAACTGCTGTCTCTTCCCAGGTCTGCTTCCTGAATGACTCTACTCCCTATGTCATTAACACACAAAAAAATCAAGATAACCTGCTCACTCAACTTGAAAACATTTTACATCTTAATGGATTCAGTTCCTGTTCCCTAAACGCTTGAAATCTGAATACATCCATTTCACATCAGATTTTGTGAAATCTGAAACTACACACTGGAGACAGAGTATCTTTGTTAGTGAAACTTCATTCAAACACTATGTCTTCAGAAACACTAAACAATACAAATGGAGAGACTATACTATCTTGGGAAATAACTATCGTAAATCACATTTCAAACTTGTCCCTAGTTCAAATGGTTTCTTTCAAGCACACCGGAAAGATTAAAAGCAATGACATCTCAATGTCCTATCAACACAAGCTTTGGACCTGAGATGCCCATCGAACCAGAAGTTTCCACTGGTTTGATAAACAACAGATCATGCTGTTTCCCTCAGCAGTATGCTAACATCAGTCACCACTAAATACACTCATTCATCAGAAATACCAAATGCCCTTTACAGTCTACTCATTAATCTTTGCAAATATGTTTCCCCTTATACGTGAAAGCCCCACTACCATACCATATAGAAGTGCCAGAACTGGGAGAATAAGACAAGAAGAACATAAGCCAAAAAGAACGATATCTAATCTAGCTGGAAAACACACTGATATAAAAGCCCAACCATGACTCAGATACAACCAAAACTAAGCTGAACAAGATCAACACAATATAGCAAATGCTTTGGCACTAGTATGGAAAGATAGTTATTTTGAAAAAAGTACTATCCTAAGAAATCAAATATGAAAATAAATAGCTACGGCACCCAAACTAGTTTAGCTCTGCCCTTTAACAATGCCTTTTAATAGCTAAGCATGAACAGCAATTTCTTGTTCATCAGATGCCTTCCCTCATCATCCTCCTCAATACAATTTGCTTAACTTTTTCACCCATCTTCTAACCACTTTACTGATTCATTTTCCTGCATAGAAAACTTGTTCCTCAGCTCTCCTTTCTTCACCAGTTTCTATTTCCACCTTACACAGACAGGCATATTCCCCTACAAAACATCTTGCTTTTCTACTGATCTGCTCTTCAAATTGTGGTCCTTTCCGCAAAAGGTTGTGGAACTCGAGAAGGACATACAGAAACAATCAACACTGTAGACAACACCCGCTCAACAACCTACACCCTTTTTGGCAGCACAGGGAAACTTACATGCCACATTTTTGTTACTGCCATCCAACCTAAGCAGGGCATCAAGCAGGTCGCACACACTGTCAGCTTCTAGTCCAACTGTGTTTTTCTTATATTCTTTGGAATTGGCAGAGAGTCGTTCTTGAAACCATGCTCCAGGAACAGGGAGGGAAAACCTGATATGTCTAGCTCTTTTTCACTCCACAAGTTAGAGAAATCCACTGCCAGACTGCATCCACAGGAGAAACAGAACACTGATACTCTATAGAGAAATCTATTTTGAATCATTTCTGCATACAGTAGGATACCAGGTAACAACAATTACTTTAGGGGAACGATAAAACAAGTGTCCTGATGAGTATCTAACTCTTCTAACACTAGTTTCATTGAATAGTTTGTTGGTTCTGTCTTTACAGGTGGCATAGGACTGAATCACTGAAAGCTCAAGAAATCTCGCCAACTTGTTTAAATTCTGCAAATCAGGTAGTTTCAAAATACTTTCCAGTTGAGCAAAATCTGAACACCCCTGATAGTTCAATGAGGCAGCTTTTCAACATACATAATACTTCCATATACTTGTTGCATAGAGCCCAAGCGAACACTAAGGACCTTTTACAATCAGAGGATGAACACCCTCTATCATAGAAGTTTCTATTACAAAAAAACCGGCTACAATAGCTTTTACACAGGCAATACAGAAGCCTTCCAATTCAAATTTAAGGCAGACATACATATAAGGAGTCCCTAAGCTCTTGTATGAATTTGACCTGAATAGTACGTAATGCCAGTGCAACCAGTGTACTGCATGCTAAGAACAATGAAGAAACACAGGTGTGTGATACGTTGATATTTCTGAGGCAAGAATAAAGTGGAACTCTTAAGACATACTGTATTCACAGCCTCTTCCTCAAGAGGAAGGCAAATAATTCACATCCATAATAAGAAAGGTAGGATTGGTGCAATTTGAAAGCGAATAGGAACTTGCAAGTGAGAAAGCTGAAGTGAATGTTTTCACAGGAAAAGCTTCTTGAATTTAAGTCTTCACATCTAAATAGTCAAAAGACAAAAATCTGTCCTACCTGTGTGGCTTTGTCTCTCATAGATGGAGCAGCTTGTCCATGGTTATCACGAGGCCACTGTCCAGCAAGATATGGAGCAGCAAGCATATCCAATGAGGAAGTCCGTCGAGAAGTACTGGAAGGGCTTGAAGAGGGTGGTCTTGATTTGTCAGCTACAATAAGAACATTTGGTTAGAAAGAAAGCAAGACAGCTTAATTATTTGGTCTACAAGAAATTATATCAAATCAGAACTACTATGTTATTAAGTATACAACAAGGTACTGCAATATAGGAATTCAGTTTGCTTTTCCAGGCTCTATTCAGTTTTAAGCAATGAAATGTTTTTATGGTTTCCTTAAAAACATCCTTATGTCACAATTGTTGATCTGGTACCCACACACCAGCATTTATTCCATCAAAGGTACAATAGTCATTGGATTCTTAAATGACAAAAGGCTTGGAAGAAATAAATAGCTAAGTTCCCTCATATATAAAGGCTAAAAAATTAAATCTGTGCTGAACTTTGTTTAATGCCAAGTTTATAGTTGATACCTCTAGCTCTTTAGCCTTCACCCACTTTCATTCAAGGGACACTATAAACCGACACGTTTCACCAGCCACCCAGGATACAGTGGCAGAGTTACGTCTAATGCTTCGATCCAGAAGACAACTTTGATAAGGTATTTATTTACATTTTACAAAATAATCAAGGCATCTCCTTCCTTTACACTCCTGTTTGCCCAGAACTACTCCTTCTGCATACCTCATTTTTAGCATTTATATTGCTATCACTTTTCAGAACAATTCAGACACTAACAGGAACCCTTACTGAAAATGGTAAACATAACAAGCACAGGAAGTATGTGAGAAGGAAGAAGATGACCAAACACAAAAATTTGCATCTATCCAAAATGTCAACGACATCTTCATGTGAAACTGCAGCACAAGACTATGCTGCAAGCTAATAAGTCATACTTAGGTACACGGTCTAGTGACAGACTTAGCAGGGCTGAAACAATGCTTCAGCTTGATGATCTTAAAGGCCTTTTCCAACTCTAATTATTCTATGATAGTGTAAGTGTAAACACTGAAGAAAGGTTCCTCAAAATAGTAATTGCAGTTTGTTAAATTAGAGAGACTGATATGCAGGAAAGACCAGGAGTTTAGATATACACATATGCCCCTACATTGATTGTTACCAGCTATTCTAGATGTAAAATGCAAATCCAGAGATCACAATGTCCTAAGCTCATTATCAATTCATTTACTGCGCACAGAATTATACCTAAAAGAATTGTATTTATTACAGGCAATTAAATACACAAAGGCCTAAACCAAACAGCTAGAACACAGCATACAAAGACACAGAGATCAACTGGAAGCCTTACAAGGGCACTGGAAAAACTCAGTCATACGTCCTTCCTGACTGTGCCTTAGGATGAACTCTGCACTGAAAGTATAAATAACATAGCAATTTGTGTTCTACACACTCATTTGTGGGCAAAAAGTTGTGCCCAACTAGTGTCCGACTGCTAGTCGGAAAATAGAAATACCACCAATCAGAACTCCAGAATTCAATTTCTAAAACATTTCTACCTACTAAAGATACATAAATATTAATAAAACCCATTAGGTACCCAGTAGGTATAGATTTCAGTGGCGTGGACATCTCAGTCTTGCAGAACACTAGTCTTCCAAATGCAACCCTAGTGACATTCAATATTAAACATGCTCATGCAAGTTTTGCATTAGAAATGTACACATTAAAAACATGGAAAATATTTCAATTAAACTATAAGGACATAATTACTAGCACTATCATCAGCCACATTCACATAAAGCAGTCCAGAAATCTCATCTGGTTTAATATTTCTACTAGTATCAGTAACAATAATCTTATCCCTGAGCTCATAGCATATCTACTCCCAGGGAGCAGTGGCAAAGCTCAATTTTGGAGTTACCACACACTTAAGACCCTTGTATTCAGAAATTCTGACTACTATTATCACCACAGAACACGCTGAGGGGTCTGTTTGTATTAGACAATGTTGAAGTGATTCCTTCTGTCTGTATCATGGGAAAATATGGCATGCTAATGCCACTCCTTAAAAATTACACTTGCCTCCAAAGTTATATCAAATGTATTTCACAGAATCACTAGGCTGGAAAAGACCCACTGGATCACTGAGTCCAACCATTCCTATCAACCCACCACTAAACCATGCTCCTCAGCACCTCGTCCAACCGTCCCCTAAACACCTCCAGGGAAGGTGAATCAACCACCTCCCTGGGCAGCCTTTGCCAGTGCCCAATGACCCTTTCTGTGAAAAATTTTTGCCTGATGTCCAGCCTGAACCTCCCCCGGGGGAGCTTGAGGTCATTCAGTCTTGTCCTGTCCCCTGGCACTTGGGAGAAGAGACCAGCTCCCTCCTCTCTACAACCTCCTTTCAAGGGAGTTGGAGAGAGCAATAAGGTCTCCTCTCAGCCTCCTCTTCATCAGGCTAAACAACCCCAGCTCCCTTAGCCGCTCCTCGTAAGACTTGTTCTCCAGCCCCTTCACCAGCTTCGTTGCTCTTCTCTGGACTCACTCCAGAGCCTCAACATCCTTCTTGTGGTGAAAGGCCCAGAACTCAACACAGTATTTGAGGTGTGATCTCACCAGTGCCGAGTACAGAGGGAGAATAACCTCCTTGGACCTGCTGGTCACACCGTTTCTGATACAAGCCAAGACGCTACTGGCCTTCTTGGCCACCTGGGCCACTGCTGGCTCATGTTCAGTCAGCTGTCAATCAACATCCCCAGGTCCTTCTCCTCCAGGCAAAATTATTTGGTTCAGAAATAGTTGCCACACTCTCCCCATTTATTTTTCTTCCAAATTCTTTTTCTTCCTCATCAAGCAGCTTCTCTCATTTTACCAGGGCAAAACAGAAAGGATGTGGACAAAAAAATTAAAAAATCAGGAAGTGTATGTAGTCAGTCACATCAACTGTAAAACCACTGCAGCAGACAGCTTCAAAACAAAAGCAGCAGAAATTACCCTCTCTCCTCCCTCCACAAAAAGGAATATTTTGCTGGGCAAACAGAGAGAAGAAAAACGGAAGAGCCTGCTTATTATTTAAGTTCAAGGGAAGCTACTCATTTCAAGGCACAAAGCCTGTAAGTACACTCGTTTCCTCTGACGTAACAATTCCTTCAATGAATTCTATTTTCAAATTACTTTTATTTAGACGGGACAAGGGTGTTTGGATACATCTTAACAGTCCATCTTCACAACATACCTTAATATAAATTGCCAAAGCATACTACACAACTCTTGCCATTTCAAAACATCTCAATGGGAACACACACAATGTTTTCATTGCACTCTCTACTACAATACTTGAAGCCAGCGTTCAGCTGCTATTATTCCTTGATGTGACCTACATAACAAGAGATCTGCCTCCATAGAGATAACAGTTACAACAGCTGTGGCTGATGAAAAACAATGGAGCTGTTTCATCAAATAGACACTTCTTAAATATTAGATCTGTTTTAATTGGCCTGATTATCTCTTTAAACCAATATTTGTGATAAATATCAACCCTCTTATCCATCCACCACTACTCCAAATCTATTTAGAAACAGACTTTCTGCAATCTGGTTTGAAACAAAATAAAAGACTAGAACAAAACATAAACAGAACATGAACAATACAAATCAAAGTCCATAATGTGAGAAAATAACAAACAAGTTACCATGTTTTCACACATCAACGCAGTACAACTGGCTGACTGAAGTTGCTACAGGTAAAGCAGCATCACACACATCCATCACAGTCATGAAGTCGGGCACCTCCAAAGGTAATTTATGCTAAGGCAGTCTAACAATGCGACTGAAGAGCAAAATGGAACAAACGCTTACCAATACCTGAAAGTCGAGAGAGTGCTGACTTGGGGAGGGCTGTTGAAAGTATTCAACAGGCTCAGACAATAATAAGAACAGACACACAGCACAACTGTGGATATTCCCTTTGGAAGACAATCTTGGATATTTTCTTTACATAAATGTAAAAGAACAACTACTCCCACTTTTGTTTTCAGTAATTCAAAACCATGTCCTGGTAGGAGAATGACTGAACTAATATTGTTTTACAAAACCAAACCTCAGAAAGCCCAAGACTTTTCAGTTACTCAGTTCAGTGAATGGAAACATTTTTAATTCAAGTAACTCCCCTGTACTATTGGCCATAAGAAACCCAAAGCATGATGCTGCAAAAGTGAATTTACCTTTTTACACCTATTATTTAACAGCTTAGGTAAGCAAAATGGGACACAAAGCCTTTGGGACCTTCCTATCCTAGAGTAGTATCTTTTGTAACTACTGCAAAACCTTGGTAATTACTGTTGACACATCAGTGGCTAATATTGTATCACTCACCCAGTTTTTAAAAATGAATAAATTCTTCTGTGTCATTTAAGAATGCAATAAAGCTCCATTCCTTCTCCCTACTCCAAAGAGGGTTTTGCATCTGAACTCTTTAACATCTTCCCGTATGTTTTGATAACAACTTTCATGGTCTCCTTTCACACAAATAGTCTTTAATTCTACTCTTTCACTCACCATTCTATATAATGCAAGAACAATATAGTTACAAATAAAACTAACCAAATTTTCCTCCTTAATTTTCAGAGCAAGTTTAAATATTCAGTCCAATATAGTCAATAGGAATAGGCATAAATTATACAGTAATGTCTCACAACTTCAAGACACCTGAAAGGGTTAGTAAATAACTGCTATGGCTCTCTCTTGACCTTCCTGCTTACACAGCCTGATGCACTGTAATGGTTTTGAGATTAACCGTGTTTCGCATAAAAATAAGACCACATTTCATCCTTACTCAGTAGATAAACCAGCATAAAAATAACACTAAAAGTAAAGGTAAAGCATACACATTTCTCTTTCTGATTTTGCAACAGTCTACTAGTAGGTCAAAACAACTTCCACTAGCAGGGGTGGTTTGCAGGCAGGTATGTGAAAAGTGAACTGCAGCTGGAGATCGCCGGGCAGACTTCAGTGCAAAAATGAGGTCACACCGGTGATGGGAAGGATGGAGAACTTCAGCATGGAAGTAGAAGCTGAAGTTTATGAAATCAGTGCTAAAAGGCTGCAGGGATGGCAAGTAAAATATAAAAAATAAATGTGACCAAGAACCTGGGTCTTCTTACTATTCAGGAGGGAAGTGGCAAGCATAGAATTTTAGAAATTGCGCCACGGAATCTTCAGTTTGTAATTATCCCCTAACCAACAGAAAATTAAATTTAAGTATTTCAAACATTTAGTTGCAATTCAGTTCAGAAAATGGCAACAAAAAAACCCCCAAATGAACAAAAACTCCATGCCCAAAAAACCCCACCACCAAAAAACCCAAAAGAAGCTATTAAGTCACATGTGTAAATGCACAATTTCAGCTTCTCAAGTGTGAAGCAAACTGATAAAAGCTAGGTTCAACCATGCAACTGCTCTTCTGTTTTCACACGTCTTGGAAAAAACCTAGTAGTTATTTTACAACAAAGGGATCAAATTACTTGTTTCTTTCTATATACTAATTCCTAGACCCAGTAAAAAAGTTTGCATAGTTTCAGCAGGTGGCTACACAATTATTTGAAGGCAGTGTGATTTCTCCACCCCAATGGGTCTGATGCATGCCTTTACAAAAGGTTTTGAATCTGGATCTTAAGGCAAGCTACCCTCTTCCTCATTCTCCAGGCCAGGAGATGGCATCTAGAGCAGGAGTTTCAAGTTCACAGGAAGATGATGGGATTTTGTGATGTGTATAAAGTCTTTCAGATTACTTATTAACAAGAATCTCAAATGAAGAATATGAACATTCCTTAATCCAAAGTCTCAGAACAGAACATTAAACAACATACATGACTTATCTGGAAAGCTGAAAATGTAATGCAGAACCTAAACACCTTTGTGGCACTGCTCTCACAGTGCAGACAAGCAGGCATATGGTAATCTTGAGGAGATAACTCTGAATAAAACACACACAAAAAAAGAAGAAAATCAAGTCACTCAGTTCTTAGCTTAAGTACCGTATCAACTGGTTATGATTGTCGCATTTGGCAGCGTCACTCCGCAAGAGCCAAGACAGGAAAAAATCAAAACCCCCAACATGGTTTTCCGGTTATAATCATTATTTTATAAAAGAAGAAAGCAACATTAGAGGAAGCAGAAGAGTAAAAAGGAATCATGTAGGTCCTAGATTTCTGTATAAACACTTCTGCATGCCAGTCAGCTTTATTGTGTCAATTACTACACATAGTTTCATGATTTTGAGCAAACTTTTATCCCAAGAAGGATTTAGATATGTAAGCCTCTACCCTCAACCATGTCACATATTACTTAAATTTCAACGTTTTCACTACATTTTAATTATTCAAAGACATTAAAAAGCAGTTTGGTGCAATATGAATGCTATTTTCACAGTATTCTCTATCTTTGTTGCAGTGTAAGCTTGTCACCACTCAAGTTCACACACCGTTCCACAGGGTTCACCTTGAAAGTATCTACTACAAGAAACCGAACGCATTTCCCCTCCATCTATGTGCAATGCCTACAGCACTGCCTAATTTACCAAGCACAGCGCAGACACTGCTTGGATTAAAACCACGTACCATCCAAGACACATGGGAAGGGAAGATGTGAAGGCTTCGCAGCAGCCCCTAAACGCTACAGTCACCCCAAGCTTGTGCCAAGTGCTTTAAGAGCATCTCCTACGGCGATGACGCGCTCTCCCCAGGAAGCCTTGGGCAGCACTTGCACACGTACTACAGGAGTGGCTACAATTTCCCACGTGGCACGCCGGGCTTTCTCTGTCCCTCTCCTAAGAGCCAGGAAGCAACGGAGCACAACAAAAGCACCGAGTCTTCCAACACGCCCGTCCCCAGGTGCCAGGGGCGGCTAACGGCGGCACAAGCTCGGGCACGGACCCGGCCCGGCCTCCCCCCGCCACACGGGACCCTGGGGCCTGTCCCGGCTGTTCACTGCACCCCCACCCCAAACACCCCTGTCACCCCACTATGTGTCCTCGTGTCCCCCCTGCCCCAAGCATCCCTGGAGACGCTGTGTATCGTCGTTTGACCACAAGCACCCCTCTGTGTGTGTCCCACCCCCGCCCCAAACACCCCTGGGGACGTTATGCGCGCCCCCCACCCTCCACGCACCCACGTGGTTGCTGTATGTGCCCCCCACCCCAAGTACCGCGTGCCCCTCTCTGTTGTGTCCCCCCTCAAGCACCCCTGTATCCTCATCCCCATCGTTCCCCACAAACACCCCTATGACCCCTATGTGTGCTCCCCGCCCCCCAGCACCCCTGTGTCGTACCCCCTCGTTGTAGCGACAGCGTGGCCACTTTGTCCCCCGTCCCCTCCCAAGCACCCCTGTGGCCCCTTCGTCCCTCCCCCCCGCCCCAAGCACCTGTGTGGCCTACCCACCCCATGCAACCCGGTGGCCACTACGCATCTCCTCCCTACAAGGACTCACATGGCCATTGTCGTCCCCCCCCCCCTCCCCC
>WAAB01005298.1:0-11930 GCA_013389865.1 Piaya cayana
CTCTCCAGAGCCTCAGCATGCTTGCATCCTTCTTGTGGTGAGAGAGACCAGCAAGGCATCAGCCAAACACTGAATTCAGCAAGTTGTCTTCAGTGTAACATCAACCTAAGCCCATATTGGTGTCTTCCATGGTGCTGTGGACCTTTTTTTCAAACTTGCTTCTTTGTTGGACATGAGTTGGTAAAAAAGAACTGTGAAGAGATTATTTGATTATGTCTAGAAGTCATTCTGCCTCCCTATTCTCCTTGCACTTTAATTGTAAAATGTCATTTATGTACAAATTCAAAACAACTGCTAATAAAGTAATTATTAAGAATAGTTACTAACATCTTCAGAATGCTGTATTTAAGATCATGCAATTTGTTGTGTAGACACAGATGTTCCCTTAGCTGCGCATGTCAAATTTATAGAACATCTGAACAAAAATGGTTTCAAGTTCCTCAGTAGTTTTTGCTATATCCCATTGTTTTATACACATTCTGAATGCAGAAATGGAAAGTAACAACACTGTATCTTTTAGAATAATTACTTTAAAAAAAACAAAATATAAATAATTATTGCTGTAGAGGCTGATTTGGTGCAAAGCAACTTACTGAGTGAAGTCTCCAAGTGCTGCTGCCACAGTAGTGCCACCAGCCTGGCCAAAGTCTGCTCCTAGAATGACACCAGGTGGCCACAAAAACGAACAGCAAGGCGTTCTCCTTGCCCTCCATTCTCAGTCCCTCATATAAAGGATGGTAGGAGCCATCACTGTTATCACCAGGCACTAACTGAAAATCCTTCAGAGCAGTTTGCAAAATCCAGGGAAAAACTGTGTGAAATACAAATTAATATACATTACCTGTTTGATTAAGCAATACATAGTGTTTGGGATAATTATATATATTTGATTTTTTTTTTAATTTTTAAAAACAATTGTTTAAAAGTAATAACTAATGGTTTTAGAATTTGCAAAATGAAATTTTGTGGTTTATTCCATAGCATTCCATTCTGGAAATAGCTAGCAGTAGGTGAGCGGCATTTCCAAAGTATGATTGTGCAGGCTCAAGATTAAGCCGTAAGACATTTTGCCACACCTGGGAAGATTAGTTTATCTATTCTTAATAGTTACAGCACTAAAATGCATTCAGTTTTAACTCTAATTTGGATTTATAAATTTTCTAATTTTCTAAATATTGTTGTGATTAAAATAGATTCAAACAAAGTAGAACACTAACAGATTTTTAATAACTCTGTATCAAGACAGGCATCAATGCTCTGGGAAATTAATTGGCAACTGAATATCAGTGACAGTTAGGAGCTTCTTGGCACATATTTTATTCCACTTAAGCATCATATGAGTCAGAGTAGAGCTTTTCTTAAATAACAACCTAGCCAAAAATATTTGATAATGTTTTCTAAAGAGAAATAAGAAATGCACTGTTTTAGGGGAACCAGGCTTAAGCACTTAAGTATAGATTTTTGGCATTAAATTCTTAGCACTTTGGCAAGTGAAATGGAAAAGGAATATTTATTGCTTGACAGTTTTCATTTGTCTCATTTCTCAGATCAGGGTCAAAATTTCTAGCGATGTCGTAAGCCATTTTGTAGTAGCTAGGGATATCACAGAAGACAAGTGCCCCTTTTTCCTGCTGGAAAACATCTATTTTTTTCTCCAGTAAGTACAAAGCCAAATAAAGCTTCTCAGCATCCTTGCACAATGGAAATTCTCAAGGCAATGTCAACTCTGTGTTTCATTTGGCAACTCTTGTACCATTACCCTTGCTGGTCACCAGTGTAACAGGGGTGGCAGGTATGTACCCAGTCGGCAGGACTCCAAGGCCTGAAAACTAGTTTACTGCTTTCTCATCTTAACTGTGCCTTAACATCTCTGCTTAGAGAGATAAAGGTTAAAACAACAAAGATAATTATTTACGTAAGCATAATGAGATTACTAAGGTACTTTATCTAAAGTTATGCCTTAAGATAGGTTAGCATACAACATCTGAAAGAGATTACCACCGAACACAAAGCGCACACAAAAGTCAAGTATTATAAACTACCCCAGTCTGGAAACAATGACAAAAATGTGTCACTTATCAGTAAGTTATACACGTGCACTCACTGGGCAACCAAGTATGCAAGAATCTAAAGCTTGTGTCAGATCCAGCAAGTGAATGAACTCTAAACAAATAAGAATCATAGCAATGGGAAGAATGACCTCTCACTAAGTTTAAAGCTAGATATTGCCAAAAGACATGCAAAACTGGTGGAGTATGCGCACAGCTAATCCTTGAGAGACCATGGAGCTGGACCAAAGATAGCACTGAGAAGGCAGATGGAGGGTTAAATCACAACCGTATAAACTGCTGCCAGAGCTGAGTTGGGATTCGAAGGCTTGATTCAACAAGCAAGGCTGGGGCTGAGCAGCCCTCAGAGAGACACTAGTCCAAGATCACTTCCTTTGATCCTGTTCCTAAGTGGATGCTATCAATAGTTGAAAAGTTTAAAATGCTATTCATTTGTTTATAAGTTCACTTGCATTTTATTCACTAAAAAATAAAAACTTATTTTTAGCTGGGAAGTATAAATACTACTTGCCAATCTGCTAGTACATTTTTGTACTCCCTCTTCCACCTGCTCCCTCATGCTAGATTTTGGTGTAAGACCAATTATGGTTTAAAGATGCTAGGCTCAGGTGTGGGAAAACTACAGTTTACAATACCAGTATAAACAAGATAGAAGGTACCGAAGGACTAATCACACAGGATGGTATTAAACATTATTGTATTCACACCCACATATGTTACCATTATACATGTGACACCCTCTTTATACAACTCTGTATGTATGATTATATACTGTACTAGGGTTAAATAAGGTCTGATGGTGAACTGACAACCTGATCTGAAGAGGCTGAAAAATCCCACAGGGTATCCAAACCAATCTTGATAACAATATTTCTAAATGGTAGTTTCTTTTCTGTAAAAACACTGAGCTTTCTGCATAGTAAAATCTGTTCTGTGTGACAGAAAAGCCACCTGAATGTTATTTAGGTTCCAATTTTTTCCATCTCCCCCACTGATCTCCATTGTGAATTACAAAAGTCAGATCTGTATTTTTGATGCAAAAATTAAATACAAACATGCACAAACCTCCTGTCCTCCTCTTGAAATCCTAAGACAGACTTTCATGTTTGAAAAGTTGTGAAGTTGGGAAAGAAGAAAGCAGAAGTAAGCACCGTCCCCAAACCTACAAAATGTAGGCAAACACAAAACTCAAACCAGTGACATCCCTGCTGCATTCTCAACTCCTCCTTAACTCCCACATAACCAGAAAATGAAATATAACAGGTTGCTTCATAGCAAAGAGCCCAGGTAAAATCTCTAGTGATATGCAGTCACTTTTTCATTAGATTGCCTTTAACAGAAAAGTTTTCAGGAAATAATTTATTTTCCTCAAAAGGTTTGAGCAGTCACACTCTCGCATTTTGTAAATTCTCACTATGCACTTTCCTGGTGCAACTTTGCAAAGTATTTGAACTAAATTCTGTGTAGTTCTGACAACAGCAAAATTTCTTACCCCTTCACAAACGTTCTTCCATTTTTAGCATGAAATTTACATTCTTGAACTTGCCAGACAAAGTATTAGCTGGTCTTGGCATTCACTACTGCATGACTCTGTTTTGTATGTTCATTCATTTACTTTGTTTAAATAATTGCCTCTGGCCGCTACTGCATTTCAATAGAATTTTGCTTTTAAGTATTGTTCAATGCTAAAATACAAAGTATTTTGTTACAGAGGTTCAAAAAGATAATTAAGTATCCATTCTTTAGATTTGTGAATTCTGAAAAACATTTTCTTCCCTTCACTTTCCCGTCCACATGTCTCATATTTACTTCTACATCTTTGCTATGCAATCACCTTTGCCTGGGACAACTTTTCTTATTTGTACAGTCTCCTGCCCTTTAAAATATTTTGCTAATAGGTCCATATACTCACTTGTAATTCCAAAAATGCATTTAACAACCACTCCCACCTCCATCATTGACAGTATGCAATGGAGATCTGTATCTATTTTGCCCACTAGGATATGCCTTTCTTTTTATTTCTTACTAAGCTGATTATATTGCACTTGTAACACTTGATTAAAATAAACAAACAAAACAACCTCTTTTGCAGGGAAAAAAGAACAAATTAGTCAAATAGGGATAACAAAGGAGAAGTTCTCAAAGCCCAAGAAACAGTTGCAGTAAAACTGCTGCAGAAAGCTTTGTCTTACTCCACATGAATGCAGCTGCCACACATAGTTACCACAAATATTGCAGGCAGCTATTTATACACATTTCTGTGAAGTCCAAGGACAAAAGAGATACAAGTTGTGCAAGGCTGACCCTCAAGTAAATAGATACCAAAGTAAATTCCCTTTACCAAGGTACATTATACAACTTGAAAACTTCACTTAATTGTGTGCATAACAAGAATACTAATTATTCATTCTGCATTCCTGTTCTAGATAATTTTACAGTATCACCCTTTCCCACAAGTAAACTAGAAATGAATGCCATACTGTTTTCTGAACAGAACTCAAGGTATTGCATTTTTAAGCTATTATTTTAATCATAAGCTTTATTAAAATTTTACTACTGTCAAAGAACATGGATGTTACTACTCTGTAAGCAAATCCTATAAAGTTATTTTCATTTACAAATCCAATTGTAAAAGGTGAAATGGATTGTGTACCTTGCATGGCAAAAATGGAAGAGGAACTCTCCATACAGCCATTTGAACCCCTATTGCTCTGGATGTATGTAAAAGTTGAAGAAATTGACTTTTAACACATCAGTAGAATAGGTCAAACAGAAAATTCCAAGAGCCAAGAAATGTTAGTTATATAGGAAATAACATTCCATCCAGCATGTGGATTGTGCAAAAAAAAAATTTCATTAGTGAATGTACTTGTTTCCCCTATACTAGTATCTCAAATGACTACATAAATAGTAACTACTGGTAAATGCAACTATCGCTTTTTAAAAGACTAGTGTTGCCATGGCAGCTCTACGGGGAAAAATCATGTGAAGTCGTGACCAAGGAGGTTGGGAAAGCCAGCCTTACATTATGCTTGTTTTCCACAGTAGAAGGAAGGGACTGTGACATTTGCAGATAGGCTAGAAACACAACCGGGGGGGGGGGGGAAACTGTAATATTGGAATGCTCAGCCAGCAAATACATGCATAATCTAAACTAGCTAGTAGAAATACAATCTTTTGCTGTCATTTCTGGCATAAATGCTGAGGACCAGTGAGAAAAGCAAAAGCTACTAGAAATTAAGCATAGGATTCTAGGTTATGGGCTGTTCAAAAAGCCATCTGTGATCTAGGTTGGTCTGTGAGTGAATTTTGCTTTCATACTCTAGCTATGTCAATGCATAATAACACCCACATTCCTTTGTGAATCTTGAAAATTCCATTTTCAGGATGGATACAGCACATCAACTTACCTCCTGGCTGGCACCTGCGCTTAACTAGCTTACCAGGTCTGCAACAGGTACAGAGTCCTAGTGAGTAGAAAAAAATTTCAGGGGCTTTGGCAGTGGAATGAGGGGAACATAGGAAAAAAAAAAGGCATCTTTTGTTGTTCCAAGCACTTTAAAAAATGGGTAACAAACTCCCAGCTCAGCTTTATTGAAAACTGTTTTGAAACCAAAGTCTTCTTTCCTTGAGTTGGGCATTAGATGTCTTTTAAAGTCTATAGCCCTGAGCAGTACAATAGCCCATACTGCAACATGCAGACCTTTGGTATCTTTGGTACATAATAGACTTCTCAGCAAGTAGAGAAATGCTACAACTGCCCCCCAAAAATAGTCTAAAAGGCTTCCTTTTAAAAAATGTACATATATGTAGACCAAAAAAAAAAACCCACTAAAAAAGATGCACACTTACATTTATGCTTTTCTATAGCCTGCTTCAGCAGTAGCCAATATCCTTATTTTTAGGATAGCTCTAGAGGCAGGATGCTGATGCCCCAGAAGACTGGCAAATATTCTAACCAGTCTGTGAACACTAGGACAAACTCTGCCTTTTCCTCTTCATTGCTCAAAAGGATTGCTTGTCCTGTTCACTGTCACCTTCACCTTTCCTGAAGTCTGAGGCACAAGCACTTTGTGAAAGCTCCCCTTTCAAGCTAGGAGTCAAGGGCATTAAACAGTTTTTCAGCTGATTGTTAGCAGGTCACAAAGAAGGCACAGAGATTCACACACAGCAGTGCAAGGTGGAAGCTTCTGCAACTGTTTTGAGGCAGTTGCTGTTATCTAAGTGGTGGATGTAGTCATTCAAGTTCCTTTGATAACATTGGGAATGATCAACATGACCCCTATGTAATTCATGTATAAATTCAGAATATACAACAGTCATAGTAAATGTGATTCACCTTTGTGCTGCTTGTACTAGACAGAAATCACTGAGAATTTTTCCAAGTTACTGATACTGGATTTAACGTATTTTCAAGAGGACATAATATTCCCATTCCCAAAAGTGAATAACATGTTGAATACACAGAGGTAGAAGGAACTTATGGTTGTTGACATGGTTACAAATGAAAAGGTGGTTCTTATTAAATAAAACAGGCTGTTTCCACAAATAATTTCCCCTATGAAATAAGGCCATGCTCTTATCTTAAGTAGGCTTGTGCATACCAGTCATCTTAATCAGGTTGAGTCAATATGAAAATGTGTATTTGGGCCTGCACAAAGGTGTATCTGTGAAAACTTAAAACCACCTTTTCTCTGTAGAAAATAGCTAATCCAGAATTCTGATCTATTTTCTCCAAGATGTGCCAACTTTTATGTCAAGGCTGACTGAATTGAAAAAAATGCTTGGTTCAGTCTTGCTACAAATTCTCACTAGAAATTTCCAAGTACATTTAAACCAAGTTTAGAAATGTTTTAGTAAACCCTGACAAGGAGTGATAGTCATATAATAAGAAGTTTCCATATAAGAGGAGATCTTCATTGTCAGGACATGAAATGCAAGCAATATTCTTACCTATTCATCCTTTTTTTTTCCCCACAAAGTTCAGTGTTTCCCTTCAAAAGTCAGAAATGGCCTATATATCATGGATTTATGATTAAGGGTTGTGATATTTTAGTAATTAAGTTATTAGCATTTTGAAAGAAAAAAAACCCCTACAACACAGCAACAAGATGACATAACGTTTCTAGATAGAAAAAAAAAATACTATTCTTTAGGACATGATTAACTTTAGCATGGAGCTTTGACCTATTAAAGCCAAGATTAGGACCCTAAAAAAGAAAAAGAATAAAAAAAACCTGTCAGATCTTTGCAGATCCCAGTTAAGTTCTGTGTTACACTGGGTAACAGATTTATTCCCCACAGGTATGAAAGAGGACATGAGAATACCTGCAGGACTGCCTTCTTTCACATTTTAAGTGAAAAGAAGCATCTCTTGCTGGTAAGAAAGTCTTGTGACTTGGCAATAAATTTAACTTATCAGACAAGAATTCTGTTGCTTAAAAAATTCTTTTTAAGAACACTTTAAAAAATGAGTTTCTCAAAATGAGGCTTTTAAAAATTATGAATTTTATTGACATTTAGTTTTCAGGACTTATTTAAAGTTATCAGGCATTTCACTAAATATCAACTTGAGGTACTGCTATAGTGTTTGTAAAAGGTTTTAATATGCTGAGGATGGCTAATGCTTGATGGAAGTGCAGCTAGCAATGTTGAAGTACCCTGAATCAAAAATTCGATTAAAAATTGCAACACTATTTATACCCTAAAATATCCATCTGGATAAATGTTACATTCTAAGTGCACGTGGAACCCAGTAATAGGCTTCATGCATAATGCTGACATACAACAATTCTCAGGCAAAAGCCTCCCTCCTTCATCAAAGGCAACAATGTTAAAGGTATAACACCGATCATTTCATTCTTCATTTATCTTAAAGTATTAGAAAGAATAATTAGGCCTGGTGTCCAGAAGATACCACTTTGGGGAGGACAGAAAGCAAAGGGGAATGTAAAACACACTGGTTTTTTTCCCCAGGTAGTTTTGATGGCAATGGTCTAAGGCAAGTGTGACAAACCTATAAGCTTTCTGTAGCAATGTCATTGTATGTCATGGCTTTCTATGTTCGATATTTATTGAAGTTGCCTTCCTGGAAATAGAGCAAAATATTGCAATGGCTCACAAAAAATTGCACCCTTCAAAGGAAAATACAATAAACTTTATTTTTACTTCTAATATTAGGTCTTGTGGTTTTTCAATTGAAAAAAAATACACTCTTCTGTAAATGGTAATGCACATAACTCATTAATTAAGAAGAGAATATAGGTTTTTAAAGCCTCTAGGTTTGGTGAATTTTTAATATAAAGTACAAGAAAAATCAGGCATGAATTAAGAACACAATATATTAAGCAGATATGTGGTGTATGTAATAAGAATGAATTTCATACATTCTTAGCATATGACTGAATAAAGAGGTATTTCTCTTTAAACAAATCACCATCTGGTCATAGTTTCACCTGTAGGAAATAAGTAATGAAGCAAGGATATTATGGTAAAGGCTGACAATCATTCAGGTTATTTAAGATGCAAAATACTACAAAGCATATGGAAGCATTACGCTTTATCACTTTGTGATAGAATAAAATCTGGGAATATTCCACAGGAGAGTCTTCCGTATTTCTCCAATCCCTTAACTGAAACACAGATAATGCCTATAAAACTACAAATTAAAAATAAGAAGATCAGGTAAATATATTTATACAAAAGGAACACACAAGGAAAAAATATGTAACACTTCAGTCATTTGTTAAAAATACTGCACGCTCTCACTAAAATCAGCTTATATTTTCCAAATTTTTTTTATAATCGAAAGTTTTAGAGGAGGAAAAAAGATAATCCATTGTGAATTCATCTTTGAGTTTGCTAGTCCTGGTCAGGGTTAAAATTCTATTACAATAGCACAATTCATTATACAAAGGTACTTTTATATACAAGCCAAATATATATATATGCACTATGTATGTATATAATTAGCACTAAAAGTACTTCACTGTAAACTTGTGATCAAGACAAAACCTACCATTTCTATGGCTTTGGCCACTCAAGAGTCATAGAGGAACTGTTTAGGCAAATTGGTTTTCAAAAGAATTTCTTCAGCCTTGTAATTAAGGTTTTCAAGGTATTGATCTATTCTCGTTTCCTGGACTTCATTAGTCTTCCATATCCATTTTTATACCAATTCTGCCATCTTGAGTTCAATTATTTTCCATTCATTGTTATACATCAAGACTCGAGAAACTAGAAGTCAAATCAATAACTTAACTATGTAAATCAATTTAAGTTACACTGTGGATCATGTAAGAGGTCTGTCTTTTATGGTTCACTTGAGCTTTGAAATGTCTTTGAATGAGAGAAGGATAGATACATTAGGACTCTTATGACTTCTGCTGAAACAATTGCATAATACTGACTCTACCATGAGATGATGCTCATCCCATGTGTCATGTGGTGTTCTGATATTCTAATTAGGGTAAATTCATACAACTTAATTGGATTCCAGCTCAGGGGTTGATAAGTTCAAACTTGCACAAAAGAAACTGTAGGAAAGGCAAGTTGGGTTGATATAAAAAGATTTGATTACCACATGAATTCTTTTAGTGAAAGAGGTTATCTAGCATTTCTTTTTCTACCCTAGCATTCCTGTCAGCTAGGTGTGAAGCTTTGGTACAAGCAGATTGTATTCAAGTATCCTTTGGTAAGTAACCAGCCAGTACTAATTTCTGTACAATCTTCATCATAAGAGGAAGCTAGATTAGTAGAACCTTCCAATAACCAATGATAACACACACACACACACACACACACAAACTCTTCCTTTCTGTTTAGCACATCTCTTAGTAAAAACTCTTAGAGGAATTTGATCAGTAGAGGCCATACAAATGTTATGTTCCTGCTTCCCTTTATCACTTTTCCTGGAAAACAAATCTTAAAATTCAGTCTTCTTGGATGTTGAGTTCTTTTTCAAGTTGACAAAATATACTGCAGTAACCAGGCAAACATGCAAATGTTGCAAAGCGTCCTACATGAGGAAACATTATGGAGTTTTTGAAACAAAAATACACTCATGACTGACAAATGCACTCATATTCTTTATGTACCCCAGTCAACTTCTGTCATGTAAAAAGGCACATAAAGAAAAAGCCTTGGCAAAAATTGCATGGGAATCTAAACATCAACAAGGTCTTCTCTTAAAAATAACAGCAAGATCACATCTAAAATTTCTGAATGGTGTTGTAGAAGATCAAAGGTTATTATGAAATGAAACAACAGTGGACTGTGGGATATGGAATAATATTAGGTAGCAGAAGTTTTCCTCATTGAGACTGGAGAAAATTGTTCACATTATCACCGAATCAGAGAATGATCTGAGTTGGAAGCAACCCACAGGGATCATTGAGTCTGACTTCTGTTCCTGCATACAACAACCCCCAAATATGCACCATGTATCTGAGTGCACGGTCTAAATGCTTCTTGAATGTTGTTAGGCTTGGCACCAAGACTATTTATCTGGGGAGCCTGTTCCACTGCTCCATCACCCTCTGAGTGAAGAACCTTTCCCTAATATCAAATCTAAACCTCTCCTGGCACACCTTCCTGCTATTACCTCAGGTCCTATCATTGGTCACGAGAAAGAAGAGATCAGCACTTGCTGATCCTCTTTCCCCTGTCATGAGGCAGTAAACTGCTATGAGGTCCCCTCTCAGTCTCCTCCAGGCTGAATAGACCAAATGAATTCTGCCACTCCTCACATGACTTCCACTCTAGACCCTTCATCCACATTATGGCCCTCCTCTGGACACTCTCCAGTACCTTGATATCCTTTTTTATGCTGCAGCATCCAGAACTACACACAGTACTCAAAGTGGTGCCACACTAATGTGGAGTAGAGGGGGACAGTCACCTCCCTCGACTGGTTAGTAGTGCCGTGCTTGATGCACCCCAGGACACAGTTGACCCTCTAAGCTGCCAGGGCAAACTGTTGGCTCACTTTCAACTTGCTGCCACCAGAATCCCCAGATCCCTTTCCACAGGGCCGTTCTCCAGCCTCTTGCTCCCCATTTTGTATACATATCCAGGGTTGCCTGTACCAGGTGCAAAACTGTCCACATTATGTTCTCATTGTATACCTGACAATAAAAATAATTATGTTTTAATGAATGTATATTGTGGCTGATATTAATGCTTGTACCTGCATATGAAGCATAGTTATTGGTGTACATGACACGATAAAAGCAAAAGAGACAATAATGCCAATATGAACCTGTCATTTTCATTCTTAACTCAGAGCTTAAGAATACATATTAAGTGCATTGTAACAGAAAGTGAATTTTGTTTTCGGAAAGATATAGCAACAACTGGAACTCCATCCCTTTCTCTAACTTCCCAAAGTTATTACAGTTCATGTCTGTACTGCAGAGCATTTCAGTGAGCAGAGTTCTGCCAAGAACTAGGAGCAGACATAAGCATTATCTTCTAGTCACTGCTTGAAAGGTTATGATTGATCTTGCAATATCCATTTAGTGGATACTTTGTAAGACATTCTTAACAATGCAAATTTTGCACAAGTACATCGATAGACAAGACACAAGTACTTTAAGGGCTCAGTGCTGGGTCCAGCCCTGTTCAGTGACTTTATCAATGACCTGGATAAAGGTCATTGAGTGCACCCTTAGCAAGTTTGCAGATGACACTAAGCTGGGTGGAAGTGTCAGTCTGCTGGAGGGTAGGGGAGGCTCTGCAAAGGGATCTGAACAAACTGAACCGCTGGGCTGAGACTAACAGCATGAGGTTTAACACGACCAAATGCTGGGTCCTGCACTTGGGACACAACAACCATATGCAGAGCTACAGACTGGGTGAGGT
>WAAB01005298.1:11948-35273 GCA_013389865.1 Piaya cayana
TGGTGAAGGGGCTCGAGAACAGATCTTATAAGGAACGGCTGAGGGAGCTGGGGTTGTTTAGCCTGGAGAAGAGGAGGCTGAGAGGAGACCTAGTTACTCTCCACGACTACCTGAAAGGAGGTTGTGGAGAGGAGGGTGCTGACCTCTTCTCCCAAGTGACAGGGGACAGGACAAGAGGGAATGGCCTCAAGCTCCTCCAGGGGAGATTTAGGCTAGATATTAGGGAAAAAAAATTCACATAAAGGGTCATTGGGCACCGGAATAGGCTGCCCAGGGAGGTGGTTGATTCACCTTCCCTGGAGGTGTTTAAGGCGCGGGTGGACAAGATGCTAAGGGACATGGTTTAGTGTTTGATAGGTATGGTTGAATTCGATGATCCAGTGGGTCTCTTCCAACCTGGTGATTCTATGATACTATGTTTCTAAGACATAAGAGAGATCAAATTCATTATTTTTTTGATCTAGTTCAGTACACTACAAAAGGACTGCTCCATAAGAATTTATAGTCAAAAATTAAAATTTCACTATGGGAGCAAAGAGGTCGGGGGGAAGAGTGAGAACCAAAACAAGGAATAGAGCACACTGGTCTGCATAAATATCAGAGTCTCAGCCACCTCCATGAGCCAGTCATAGTTAAAAGCACACTTAGACTTTTAAACTTTATCAACTTTGTTTAAAACATATGGACATGTTATGTTCTTCAGATAAATCCTCAGCAATGAAGGACTTTCTTCAATGCAATTCATACAGTCTCCAAAATGGATTTTTTTATCAACCAGATAATATAAATTACTTGAGTACCAGTTTTTGGTAGAACTAATGATCTGACCACTGCCACAGAAGAGAAATGCTTGAAATAGTGTTGATTTCATGTCTTTAACTCATTCTATGAGCCTAGGTAAATGCTTAAAAAGTACACAGGACAGGGCATAGGGCAGAAACTAGGGACTACAAAGTACTACTACAGACTAACAGACTGCAATCAACTCCCAGGAAAAGAATATGCTGTGCATAAGAGGAATAGTTTTTTACTGAAAAGATGGGAGAATTTATCAAGCTCGTAATACAAGACCTCTGACTAGGGTTCTCGAATGTTTAACTTACTATGCTGTTAGAACAATATGCTTGTAGCTGTTCCATTAACTTTAGAGCTGGGGATATGGTTATTGTTGCAAACATTATCAATGCATAAATACTCATATATTACCTGGTCCCAAGATATCAAAACTATCCCTTCAGTTTATTAAAGGAAGTGATATCAGACTGATATCTGCAGTACATCTACCAGACATGCTGGAAATAAACAATCTACGATGGAGAGCAGGGAAAATCCCACCATCTTCCTCTAATATTGGTAATATTATGTAATAGGAAGCACTGAGTCGCTGAAATTTCTTTCACATCCAGAGAATGAGAGTGTGGTAAATAGGTAGGTCATCTGTTTATATAGCTGGTCACTTCTGGGAAAAAAGTATTTTAGAACTTTTGTGGTGAAGGTGAAGAGGTCAGCGTTTTCCCAGTATCCAACCTACTTTTTCTGAAAATCATTATCAAAGATAAAAATAGAGTACTCCATTTCTGAGTGCCCCACCCCCCAAAAAAAGGAGGGGGGAGGCCTACTTAAACAAAACCTAAGTTCAGGCTAATTTTTCCTGGTATTCATAGCTTTACAATAGCCCTTACAGTTACTAAGAATGAACAGGATAAAAAATGTAGCAGCCTGCCCCTAAACTGTAAATGAATTAGAGCATGAGATGCATGAATAGTTTTGTCCTAAGCGTAAACTTTCATAGTAAAGCAAATTAAATTACAACATTCAAAACCAAGAATGCTAACAGATCTATTCAGGATAGATATCTGGTCTTGAAAACCAGTTATAATTTAAAAGATAGACATGATTATAAAGAATTGATAAATAAGACACAGCACATATATCCTAACTGCATAATCAACCCTATATGTGTGTGTCCACACAAATTCAGTATGTAGAATTAAGACTGATAGACCAGTATGACTCAGTCACAAAATCTATTTTTCAGTTTTTCTACACAGGTATCTTCAGGTGAGTATAATATCTTACGAAACATCAGGAGTAACATTTAATGGTTAATGATTTTGCTGCAAACTACCTCATGCTGGTGCATCTCATGTGTTCCGTCTACTCCACATGGTAACTGACAGGAAGGGGGATGTTTTGTATTTATAGAGAAAAAGAATAGTGAGGTGGGTATGCAATGAGAGTACTTATTTTGCATAAATGTCGCCCATAAATAAAAAAAAATCTTAGTAGATTTTGCTGTAATTTAGGTGGGAAGTGACATACTAGACCCTTCCTGTCTCCTTCCATTCAATCCTTTCTAAACAACAAATCTGTCATATACCAGTGACAGAGGGGAATACTTCTGGCACAGCCTGAAGGGCTCCAATAACTATGAACAGGCCTCAATTTCCACACAGAAATAGTAAAATGTCAGGTCTAGGCACAAAAGTAATTTTGTATAGGGAAAGGTACAATCCCCGTATCATGATATATTTGTCAGAAAACATTACCACAGATAAGTCATAGTTTCTTGAAGGATAAGGCAGTGCTACAATACAAAGTGCATAACAACAACAAAAAGGAGATGCTATCAAGTGTATGTAACACTGCATTTGGATTGGACCAAGGGGTGGGAAAAGAAGAGTAGCTGTTAAAAAAGGCATATCTGTGCTAAGTCACCAGAAAATAGAAACCTGAACATTCAAGAAATTAATATTTACACTATAATCAAGGCTTAGTCAGAAAGCAATCATTTGTTAAAACCAAGTTTGTTTTGCAGGAACACTACCGGCTACCTGTAACTAAATAGCTGCAAAAGAGACTGCAGCCTCAAAGCCCAGCCTCTGAGGGGAGAAAAACATGCAATGTTCACAGTATGACATGCTCTAGAAAGGAGTGATGATAAGTATTTGACTACTCAGGAGAGAAAAAGAACGTAGGCCAGTTTCGCAAAGTAAGATCCAAATAATTTCTTTTCACTTTTTGACAATGGCAGGCTAACTCTTTGAAGAGGAAAATCAAGGCAAACTCATCCTTGTTTGGGAGAAAATATGGGCCGAGCCTTACACTAGTGAGAGAGCTCTCAAGTCCAACTCAGCTCTTCCAGAAACACTTGCAGCAAACAGCAATGATTCCTAGAAAATCATTTGTAGGTTTACTGTGTGCTTTATACTACTACATTACATTCACAGTTTGCCAGCCACTCCAACCAAAACAAATAACACTGTTGGCACAGGAATTAGTTTAAGAAAATAACTAGAGTTAAACAAAATCTAGTAGGAAGAAAAATGAGTAGTATTTTTCTAGTTACAAAATAACAACAACAAAAATGTCTAGAGCAGTGCATCCTGCATTCCTTCTGTCATTAGGCCTTTTCTTCCATTATTTGGGTCTTAAATTTAAAGCTCTCCTTTACTCTTAAAAGTCTTGTGCCACAGAATTAAAAAAAACCCAAACAACCAAACAAATAAAACAAAACAAAAAAACCACAACAAAACCAAAAACCAAACCCAAACCAACAAAACAAACAGCAAAATAAAAGGCAATCAAAAGCTTTACCATTCTGGTTTAGGCTGAAAATTATGTCTTCTTAGTCTGTCCTCTCCCCCCATCTTTCTGAACAGTCACAAGCACCTTGCAAAGGCAAGTTTTTCTGACCATATTGCAAGGATGCATCACTGTTTTTATAAAGCTTTACTTGATTACCTTCTAAAATAAATAAAATATAATGAATTTTTAATTGTGCAACTGAGTTTATATGCTCTGTCATTGCTCTGTCATTTCTCCCTTTCTCTAAGTAAGGTTTGAAGAGTCTCATATTCCTTACAATATAGTCCAAATCTTCCATTTCTACAGTAGTTATTCTTTCTCGTCAAGAGGAAGGAATCATGATTTGTACATCAAATGAACAGCACACTCTGAGCTTCGTGAGTTGGCTCTACCAAAAGGTACAGCGTACTCTCCCCAAATTAAACCACCAACAGTACATTCTTCTACCTACAAGCACGTTCATTCCCCAGTTGCCAACAATAACATCACTTTTGTCAAATAGTGAATGCTCCCCATGATCCCCCTGCATGGCTGGAACTGGATCCTGTGCATTCAATGAAAACATAAAGGATATAGTAAACTTGGGTTTGTTTTTTTACTTTTTGTCTTCCTCTCTTTTTTGTGACTGGTGCATGGAACTTCATACATTTCATCTGGGCAGCACAGGATCGTCAAAGTTGCTTGCCTTTTTCCCTCTGTGTCCAGAGGATATTCTTCAGATATACTTCTATGTTTTCCATTATATTTAAGCAAAATTCAGACTTAGACTTAAAAAATGAATGAAATTTATGCCTTCAAATAGTCTTCTTATTTTTATAGTAGTTGTTAAGTGAATTTAGTTAACAAAATGAGTTCAGATCAAATGTACATGGATAGAGAAAAAACACAACTATTTATTAACATTCTTATTAAGATTTTTACAGAAAACAAGATCTGGATCTCATTTAGTTCAGGGTAAATATGTTAATGAAGAATTCAGAATAATTCCACAGGATAAACCTGTGGAACAAATAAATTTATACATCCTAGTCAGAATTTTTCTCATTACCAAGATTGTTTATATTAATCTATTAATGACTCTGCTTCAGAGCTACTAAAATCTAAATATACATCCATTTTTCTCACCTTCCCACATATTTTCCTTCTATTTAGGCTACAAATAGGATTTCTGATGTTTATCTCACAAGGACTAATATATCTTTACTATAAATCTAGCTCCTGTACTACAATATAAGTTACTCAAGGGCTCCTTAATAAAAATGTAAGTATAAATTGCAAATGATTAACTCAAGGTGCAGAACTGGAGAAGACTGCAAAGTCCTTCCCCAGATATCAAGATTATAGCCTTTCAGATCCACTGTGCTATACAGCTGGTCACGTAGCAGAGTTCAGATTTAGATTTATTATGTGCACTCAAATGCATTGTTCATCAGCTTTTCCTTATAAAAGCCTTAGAGTCCCAACTTCATTTAGATCTAGACAGGACAGATTTTTCAGTAAGACATTTGCCTTTTTCTGATCTATCCATCCAAAGCTCTGTCTGTTCAGAAAAGGATTCTTATTCCAAAATACACTTAAAACATCACAAAATTTCCTCAGCTGTCATATCTATAAGTGAGCCAGTGGAAACCATTCTACAGCACAGATGGGAAGATTTTATGCTCCTCTTCTTTATTCAGAGATTCTCTGTTCCTTGCCAAGGATGATTGCCTTCCCCTTCCCTCCAACGACATAGAGCAATTTCTAAAAGTTCATACAGATTGAGCAAAAAGACATCACCCCTGTGCAAGAAATTCTCTCTGATGTTTTAAATTTTTTTTTATAGTGAGAATGTCGACTTAAATGGCTTTGTAATACAAAGATTTAAGAGTGCCTTCAAGATTAATAATTTTTTTTCAGCAGAAAGTCCATGGATTTTAAATAGCATTGGGTCAAGCCCAGAATTCTTGACTATTTAGTTCCCTCTTTGCAAAAGTAATGTATTGCAAATTTTAGCCCAAAGTCCTGGTACTTCTACCACACCGTTCACCCAAGTTCAACTCTGAACTTTATAGGAAACTGTTTCTTGACACAGAAGTTGTAGTCCTGGTCCATGATCACCTGCCTGGTCTATTAAGCCTCAGGTAGTGAATAAAGTACATGCTGTTAACATACCTTGACACTCAGACTTTTCTCAGGGAGACCACATCAGATACCTGACAGCTCATGTCTGGTCTACAGCTCAATTACACTGCGGCAACAGTTTCTGCAAAAGTTTTCCCCTCCCTTCCAAGAGATATTACCAAACTGTCTGTCTGTATCCCTTCTGGAAAACCACTGAAGACACCCACATTGTCCCAGTGATGCACCCTTTGCACACAGCACAGCTCTTCCTGTCTCATGAAGGGAAAACATTATATTTGTTACAAGACCTTCTACACCAGACTGGGAGATCACTTGAGTAGTAAAAAGTACCCTAAGCTAAAACCCTAGTAAACTTTTTTTTTCTTTTCTTCCATGAAGGTGATTTTCACATGCGAGCAGTCAGCTTCCAGAATTGAAAGTTTATAACCACTAGCAAAATGACAACAGAGATAGAAAAAAAACAAACCAAACCAAAACCAAACAGCCCCCCCACTAGCATTGAAATCCTGGTAGTATTGCCACACGTTAAAAAAAACCACAAAACAGTAAGTTTAATAAAATGGCTTAGTAAAGTGCTGACTTTGGTCAATCACTGTTTATCTTGTTTTGGTCAATCACTGTTTATCTTGTTTTCTACAAGCTAAAGATCACGCCATCTACATTGACACAACACACAGACTAGATTTCTTTTAAATTTTCTTTTAATTTCTTTTTTATTTTCTGTTACAGAAAATAAATCTGAAAGGAGAGAACATTTTTTGTATCCCTTAGTATATTTGTTTTGACATGTGTTTAGCTCTCCCTTCCCTGCCACTGTCCACAAAAACACAGGCTTGCATTGTCCTGCACAGCCTTTCAGATTTTTACATTCCTTAGATATTTCATAGGTTTATTTTTAACTTGTTTTTATATCATACTGTATAGACTAAAGCCCTTTCATCTTTAAGAGATTTTCTTGTGAAGGCTGCAGTGTGAACACTGTAAATGTGACCACATGCAGACACTGCAACATTAGTAGCATGAGGCAACTTCAGCTACTGTATACAAGATCTTTCAGAAAGTCTCTCTAAGCAGAGTGCTTGCACTTTGTCTGCAGATTCCAGACAACCTATCACATAGCACTCAAGGCAGCCAGGGCTTTTATGGGAAACACATGGTAAGCGAAAGTCATGACCTACCTAGTAACTGGAATGAAAAGAAACTCTGAAAACAGTAGGTCCAGCTCCTTTTTCAGTTCCCCTGAGAAACAGTACTCATGCCATTGAAGTCAGTGGAACTACAGCACTGAAATCCTGTTTTTAATTACAAAATTAAGACTGCTGCACAGCCTTGATAGTAACAGCTGAATAAGGAAAACATATTTTGCTTCAGTGAGCATTCATGTGAATAGACCTATCACAACTGCTCAACCTGCAAGCCTGACAATACTTGTCACTCCTTCAACACATCCAAGCCACAGAGATTTTTTGTGGTTCAGAGAGACATTGTAAAGCTATATCTGCATTAAGACTTCATTTTCCAGAATCCAATGGTATCACACCTCCAGCAATGCTGTCCTTTCCCACATTTACCTGTTACTGCCCATTCCCAGGATTCCAGTTCAAAGACTAGTAGCAGGCACTGGCAGCTGTAATAGAAAGAATTAAAGCCTGATTTACTCTGAGGAACTTACTGGACAGCTAGTCCTAGGCTAGGGGAACACGGAAACAACATTTGAAGTGCTCTCTCTTCATCCATAACAATCTAGACCTAGCTGTTAAGATTCTTTCCTAAAATGTGTAAGTTGCAAGCCTTTCAGGTAGAAACCAGCTTTTAAATCATCAAGCAGCCAATATCTTCTTGCAAGCAGTAAGTCACCTTTTACTCCGAACTTGAGATTATATACCCACTAAATATAGTTTGTTCCCAAATTCTAGGTTGCTGTACTTCTTTCCAGGAAAGGTATTTAGTGCTTTACAGGCTTTTGCACAGAAATAACTACTTAGAAATTTTGAAGAATGTACTTTGCAATTAGTAGTTTAGCAGAGATTACAAGTTGCAGAACTAGGTATTTCTCTGCAAATTAAAAAAAAAAAACCCAACAACCCAAATTAATTCTTTAAAATCCAGTATTGAATGATGATGTAATCATAAGGTGGGGGCTCTCTCAAGCAGAGGAAGAGAAGGGAACATGGATAAGCATAATTCCCTGAGCCCAGTCGAAGAGGACTCTATTGGCACTGCCAGAATTCCTCCATCCATGCTACATCTTCTGCTCCTTACTACTTGTGATGGAAACAAACCAACAAAAAAAAACAAACCCCAAACCCACAATGTATATTACTGGGAAAGGTCAAAAACCGCACATGATCATTCTAGGGGAGCGGGAAGCCTTTTACTTCCCCTTCTTTGGGGAAATAAGAATGTAGACTCCCATCAAAACCACCAACTTCCCAGACACAGAAAAGAAGAATCACTTCCAATCACTAGACTGTTTTTAGCATAGCAGATCTTGCTCTATGTAATGCTTTGCAGAAGTGAAAAAAACCCAGAAAGGTTAAAAAAGGGTTTCAGTAGCACAACCAATTTGAAAATGCCTGAAGCTTTAAACAGATTTGTTCTTCTTCACATCTTTATTCTCTCTAGGAGGCCACACATTGAAAATTTGCATTTGAAAAGGACTTGCTCATCCTCCCCAGTGAATCAAAGCAGAAGGAAATCTTATTGCTGACTTTAGAACTTCATTAGTTACCGCAGCAACAGACCCATCACATGCACACCCCTGTCAGCTAGGGAACAGCCTTACTAGCAACCCAGACCTTATTTATAGCAACTGCCCACTTCAGAAGAAAGTGAACTTAGCACAGAGCTGCAGCAGAAGACTGATTCCTCCAGGAAGTTTAGTGCTACATCATACCTTTCACTAACTTAAACAGTTTACATCACGGTTAAGTGTTGCAGATGGAAATTCATCAGCATTGCTTTGCAAGCAACAGAATTCTACATCTTATAGAATGAGATGCCATAAATTTAAAAAAAACAATTAAAAAAATAAAGGGGTTAGAAGTATTCTCTCTAAAAACTGTTTCTCAATAAACATCGCAAACTCATCAGGTCTAGTGCCTGCAACTGATGCTTCATGTTTCTTCTTCACTTTATGTCCCTAAGACTCTAGATGCTTTGGTTGACATGCACGAACCAGGTGAAGCTGATGACATATCTGAATGTGAATTTATAGATGCATTTTCCCTAAAACCAAATTTCTATTTCTGTATGCAAAATCATGACATACCAAATAAAACATTAGCATAAATAAGGCTTTGTGGTAAATAACGCAAATGGCCTCAAGGGGGCGACAGCTTTGTCCCAGATGAACCACAAAATCACGTTTGAAGTGAGAAAACAGATGAACAAAGAGAAAAAAACAAACATTCTTTGGTCTTAGATGTATATATTCTATTGGTTAATAATATCCTTTGGTGCTTCATGCCTTGGGTAGTAATAGCATCTATTGAATAGCAGTATAAAAATATTAGGGTAGCATAAAATATATGATTTTTTTATAAAAGTATAAATTACTGCCTGAGAAGGTAGTCTGCAAGCACAGGAGGAAGGAAGAAGGCATACGTACTCCAGTATAACACCTCTAAAGACAAGCATTGGCATATTTTCACTGTAGAGGGTCATTGAATACTTGCTCCTCTGAGCAAAATGGACTCTGAGGTTGTTACGTATGAATGATTTCAGGGAAATGGTGAACAAAAATAATTAAATGTTACTTCCTCTCCCACGTCACACATGCAAAGATTGACATTTACAGTTAGAAAAAAGACTTCTTTGTTTTGTGCTTATGGAATATTTTTGGAAGTAACATCAAGAGATACTTACACTGCCAACACACCCTAATTTGTTCTTTTAAAATAGTTTCAGTCACTAGGTGGTGGAGCATTTAGGGACACTAGGTCACATCGATGTGAGGACAGAGACATTAGAAAAACTTAGACAGTTTAGCTTACAGAAATACGGACTGTCTGCTAGTAGAGGCCTTGAAGACCCTGGATGTTGATAAAACATTACTCTCTACAAATACCTGAAGGGAGGTTGTAGAGAGGAGGGAGCTGGCCTCTTCTCCCAGGTGTCAGGGGACAGGACAAGAGGGAATGGCCTCAAGCTCCGCCAGGGGAGGTTTAGGTTGGATATTAGGAAGAAGTTTTTTACGGAAAGGGTCATTAGGCACTGGAATATGCTGCCCAGGGAGGTGGTTGATTCGCCTTCCCTGGAGGTGTTTAAATTACGGGTGGACGGGGTCCTGAGGGACATGGTTTAGTGTTTGATAGGAATGGTTGGACTCGATGATCCAGTGGGTCTCTTCCAACCCGGTCATTCTGTGATTCTGTAAAAGCTCATTCACAAGACATTCACTGATAAAGGAAAAGCCGGAATGCAGAAAACCACTGCAACTCGACCAGGATGAGACTGCGCACAGATTGAATTCAGGGACAGTTCATGAGGAAGATGAAGGCGACTTCAGACCACAACATCACGCCTGCGCAAGTATAGAAGAAGCTTCTAGAATCTAATTATAATACGAAACGTGGAAAGGTCATGAATATGTAATAGGCGCTTATGAATAGGCATCTCTTCACACTATAACTATCTGCTTGTTAGACTGTTCGGTGTGTGAGTTTAGGAGGATTACCCCCTCGCACCAGCCAGCGAATAAAAGCATACCTGCTTTATAACCCTTAACGGAGTTATAGAGTTTGATTCCGCAAAACAACATCTACTCAGAGGCAAAGCAATCAATGGAAAATAAAAATACAGATAGGAGATATGATTTATTATGACTTAAGAAAAAAATACACTGTCCTACTTTGTGTTGCAGTGTTAAGCTGACTACCACAGAGAACAAAAGATGGCAGACATTCTTTTACTGAAGGAGCTCAGCCTGTGAAACCAGCCCTGTTCAAGCATTCCTGTACGAAATATTGTCATAATTCAGATCAGCTCAAGACAAGCAGATAAAGAAGAGGAAGTGAGGGGGAAGAAGACTTACTGGGACATGGAACAACTCCAATTTTTATCCTAATGACAACATAGTTATTAAAATATTTTGTCCTTATGTGCAAAGTACATTTCTTTCACATTTCCCTCAAGCAGTAATACACTTTCATGTCCTAATAGAAAATAGGAGAAAGCATAGTGTTTTCCAGTGATTTTTAAAAAATGAAAAAAACTAGTATGTGAGTTCTGCTCACAGACTGAAATGAATGTTTGTTATAGTTATGATGCACAGCAATGAGATACTCTTACTACCAGGCAAACTTGTAATCAACACCAGGCACCACTGTATCACAGTCTAAAATGTAGACACATAAAATATTGTAGAAACACACATTTTTTTTACAGAAAGAGCACTAGGCTAATTTTTCTTAATGGAAAATACAAAGTATGTTGCAATATATAATAAATGTGTCTCTTTTCAGTTCCTCCAAGCTCCTGGATGTGATACAATTCAAAGAGCAGTGCATCTGGAAAAAATACCAATGTAATGGGATTTTCGGAGATTTTTGGATGTAGAAGAGTCACTGATCTTACAGATACACGTCTTCCAACTGATACTTAGTCCAGATGTCATAAGCCTGAATGCAGTATACTTGAGAAACATTGTCCTATATGGAACATTCAAGACTCACAAAAAGTAGCTTTCAGATTGTGACATCTTTTAAAGTATGTAGATTTTTTTGTTTGTTTGTTGGTGCATTTTGAGGTCTCTGTATTGGCTAAGCATTAGGCATCATTTTTATTAAATCATAGAACACTTCTTTCTCACCACTCCATGGCTCTCTGAAACAGTTTCTTTCTAATGCTTAGTCCTGGCTTTGCAAAGATGGGAGAGAAGGAGAAGGGTAAGGGTTACAATTTGACATAAGAGAGTAAGAGCAAATACAGCTACTGGCTTTGTTACTGGTAGCTCTACAAAAGGATCTGCCAGTAATTTCTATTTTCCTTTCAGAGTATTTTGGCTCTGTTTACTTCTGTTTTCTTTCTGTTTTCTTCCAGAGAAGAGCAACAAAGCTGGTGAAGGGGCTGGAGAACAAGTCTTATGAGAAGAAACTGAGAGAACTGGGGCTGTTTAGCCTGGAGAAGAGGAGGCTGAAGGGAGACCTTATTGCTCTCTACAACGACCTGAAGGGAGGTTGTGGAGAGGAGGGAGCTGGCCTCTTCTCCCAAGTGACAGGGGACAGGACAAGAGGAAATGGCCTCAAGCTCCACCAGGGGATGTTCAGACTCAACATAAGGAAAAAATTCTTCACTGAAAGGGTCATTAGGCAATGGAACAGGCTGCCCAGGGAGATGGTTGACTCGCCTTGCCTGGAGGTTGTTTAAGGTGCAGGTGGATGAGGTACTGAGGGGCATGGTTTAGTGTTTGATAGGAATGGTTGGACTCAATGATCTGCTGGGTCTCTTCCAACATGGTTGTTCTAGGATTCTATGATTTACCATACCTTCCCAAGCAAAGAGATTGAGATATACCAAGAATCCTACTCTCACTACTGTCATTTAATATCCACATTGAAATTCAGTTGAATGTCAAGTATACTCTACTTCTTTCCTTCTGTTTTGGTTTGTTGGGGTTTTTTTACTTGTTTTATGTGTGTCTGTGTTTGTGTGTGTGTGGAGGGGGGTAGTGGGTATCAGTCTCATTCCCTTGGAAGTTTCATTGTTAGTCACTTTCACTGGAGAGTGAAAGGTGTAATTACCACAAGAGGACCTTCAGCCCTTAATACCAGTAACACAAGTGTCTTAGGTTCTGCCAAAATATTCAGTCTGCCCTTCCTTCTCAAGGAGTCATTTTAATTATTTTCTTCCTGTCACAGACCCAAACTTCTGACCACAGTCTGATCTGCTGCTCAGAAGTTTATAGGGTTACATAATCTTATCGAACCTTCAAGAAAGAATTTATTGGCTTTGTGGAAACTAACACAGTTCGAGTAAGACAAATCAATGACTAAGGCTTTATAACACATTTCTTGGTCTCCCATCAGTAATTACTGCTTACCATCCTATTATATCCTCCCCAGAATGTGGGCACACCTCACCTATCAGTGAAAGACCTTTGTTTTTTAATGTCTAGCAAATCAAATTTTGCCTTTATTGGCTTCTTTATATCATGTATAGACTCTAGACGGTCCACAGGAAAATGTATGCTTTTATGATTATTCTACCCTTTAAAACTGTATGAGACAAACTGTTCTCAAATATTCCTTTAACACAAAGTTTTTTCTTTTTTTTCTACCATATTAACACTTCAGAGAAATCTTATAGCAACTGTAATCTTGTTTGGCATTTGGTTTGCAAGACTGAAATCCAAAGTCACTTGCTTACAGAGAATTTTGCTTGAGATACTCATTTGCAATCAAATTGCAAGATAAACATGGATGACCCAGATTTAAACTTGACAGAGCAACAAGACTGTCAAGAGCCTTACTGGGCAAGGTACTTAAGCTTCTCTGAATACTCAGTTGAAGGCTATTATTTATCCTTATAATCAGTCAGTTCTTCTACCTTGTTTACCTTTGTATTTTGCTCAAATTCTAGAGGCCTCTTACAATACCTTCAGGGGCAACAGGAATTTTTCTTGCTGTTGGAGTCAGCCATCAGCATATTCACTTGGAAGTCTAATCTAGTCCTAAAATTCAATGCTGAAGGCCTTGCAGCATTAAATCTGTTCTCAATTCTACACAAAAGATACTAGGGTTCAGACCAATGAAGCCTGTATTCAGTAACATACTTCAGTTTTTCTCATAGTTTAATTTTTTTCAATTGATCAGACTGCAATTTCTTACAAAACAGAAGGTTACAATCACAGAATCACAAAAACAGTAGGTTGGAAAAGATCCACAGGATCATTTAGTCCAACCATTCTTATCAAACACTAAAACATGCCCCTCAGCACCTCATCCACCTGTGCCTTAAACACCTCCAAGGAAGGTGAATCAACCACCTCCCTGGACAGCCTATTCCAGTGCCCAAGGACTTATTCTGTGAAATTTTTTTTCCCAATGTCCAGCCAAAATCTACCCTTGCACAGCCTGAGGCCATTTCCTCTTGTCCTGTCCCCTGTCACTTGGAAGAAGAGGTCAGCTCCCTCTTTCTCTGCAACCTCCTTTCAGGTAGTTGTAGAGAGCAATAAGGTCTCCCCTCAGCCTCCTCTTCTCCAGGCTAAACAGCCCCAGCTCTCTCAGCCGCTCCTCATAAGGCCTGTTCTCCAGCCCCTTCACCAGTTTCGTTGCTCTTCTCTGGACACTCTCCAGAGCGTCAACATCCTTCTTGTGCTGAGGGGCCCAGAACTGGACACAGTATTCAAGGAGCGGTCTCACCAGTGCCGAGTACAGAGGGAGAATAACCTCCCTGGACCTGCTGGTCACACCGTTTCTGATACAAGCCAGGATGCCATTGGCCTTCTTGGCCACCTGGGCACACTGCTGGCTCATGTTCAGCCGGCTGTCGACCAACACCCCCAGGTCCCTCTCCTCCTGGCAGCTCTCCAAACAGACCTCACCCAGTCTGTAGCTCTGCATATGGTTGTTGTGTCCCAGGTGCAGGATTCGGCATTTGGCCGTGTTAAACCTCATGACATTGGACTCTGCCCAGTGGTCCAGCCTGTTCAGATCCCTTTGCAGAGCCTCCCCTACCCTCCAGCAGACTGCCACTTCCAGTCAGTTTAGTGTCATCTGCAAACTTGCTAAGGGTGCACTCAATACCTTCATCCAGGTCATTGATGAAGACTTTGAAGAGGGCTGGACCCAGCACTGAGCCCGGGGGAACCAGCTGGATTTAACTCCATTTACTCTCTGGGCCCAGCCATCCAGCCTGTTGTCCGCCCAGGAGAGTGTGCGCCTGTCCAGGCCAGAGGCTGACAGTTTCTGTAGCAGAATGCTGTGAGAAACTGTGTCAAAGGTTTTGCTGAAGTCCAGGAAGACCACATCCACAGCCTTTCCCTCGTCCAGTAGTTGAGTCACTTTGTCAGAGAAGACAATCTGGTTAGTTTGGCAAGACCTCCCTTTCATGAACCCATGTACTTGGCACTTACACTAGTCAAGCTTAGTTTGGTTTCCAAGCTTTCTGCATTATTTTGATTAAAATCTCAGCCATCAGTAATATATTAACTAATAATTCTGAAATAGCATGCCCCAGATCTCCACCAACGGTCACCTCTCTTTCTGCTTAGGTTGTTTGTCATAACTGTTTTTGGGAACATGAACCCTGACATGGTTTCATTTAGCAATCACAAAAGTTGTTGCTATTTTTGGTGTTACACAAGAGTTTTATAATTTAGAATCATGTAAGAGTTAATATTATTTCTGCATCTTGATTTGACAGCTCTGGAATTTAGTTTTCATGAGGCTCCATTTTCACTCACTCAACCCACTGAGATTTACAATACCCAACATCTATTAGTACAAAGGAGAAATAATTGCTAAGTGCAATCCTACACGAACATCTACCACTGCTGTCACGGTTCAATTCATACTGTTGAAATTGTTTTAAAAGCTTAAGAAGAAAATGTGTGACCAGTTGGTTCTTACACATTGATGCAATGATTTAAGTAGCATGAAAATTTTTAAGACTGTTGCAACTAAATCCACATATGCAGCATTTGAACAAAAAAAATGTCATTTGAGAAGGCTCTTACATGCTTCTTTATAAACCCTTTGATTAATTTATATTTGGTTGTTACAGGTAAACTTGCTCTTGTATTGGTTCTTCCAACAAATTGCAAAAGTATCATCCACCCCTGCCAACCTGAAGAAAATTCATTATTATTGTATCTACATATACATGTATGTGTATAGATTTGGATATGCAGATATATAAGTACACAGTAGTGCGCTTTTGCAGCAGTTTTGTATTCTTTAACAAGGCAAGTAAGCCACAGAAACAATTAGCTTCTTTTCAATTTTTTTCTCACTGTTGTCAGACTACTTTCTATTTAAAAGGGTTTTTTTGTTCTTTAAATTAAAACAACTCAAAGCATTCTTGATGAGGTATTTTAAGTATATGCTTCCTACAACATTATTAAAAAAGGACACGGTAATTATATCTTGGTCCAACACAATCCCTAAAAATATGCCCTGTCCAAAACTTCATTATTATTCATAGCAATCAGATGCTGGTTATTGTTTTCCTGCCTCAACATAAAGCAGCAACACTGTTTTACATATAGTGCCTTATAAAGTGATAAGAAAAAGACATTCTTCCAGGCTTTTATCACATGCTCAGATCAAGTGGGTAGTCTAAGACTTCTTCTGGAGGACCAGGAAAAAAAACCAAAAACCAAAGACACTACCCACCATCACCATAACCAAAACCCAAAAAACCTAGCCCCCCAATAAACCAAAACCCCAAACTATCACCATCCTTACTCTCACAATGACATGGCAAATGCCATCTCCAAGAAGAGTATATACTTACCACAGAACCGTCAGATTACTTCACACAACTGAATTAAGATCACAAAATCATGAAAGACATTTGAAACTACTTTCAAATTCCACTCCACATTCCTGGGCTACAGCATGCTCTCCCCTCAGCCAGTATTAATAACTGGGACCTCATTCTTTGTTTTCAGTGAGCAGCCTGTAAGCTACATCACCTCTACATAGAAAATGCATGAAATAAACATGTCTGGTTTCAACTGAATAAAACCAGACTGACTAAGAAAGCTCCCTGGCAGACAACCAAGGAGTAGTTTTGGGGGTAAAAGAATATTAGGGGAGAATTTTTAGCAGGTGTCTCCACTTACCAGCTACTCAAATTCTGTCAGATCATCATGGCACACAGAAATAAAGAAACAGGAAGACACAATTCCCTGTGCTTTTTAAGCTCACATAACTTTCTCATGAATATGATTATCCTGTTCTTTTTATAATGCCTTTAAAAAGGCATTAAAGGATATCTATTTATTTTAGAAGGCTTAAGAAAACTGTGATGATGTCTTGAGAAGTGTTGCCATGGTTTTGGCAAGACATACAAATCATGTATTTTGCAGATGAAAAAAGTCTAATCTAATAAGCAGACTCCTCATTGATTTCAAAGATTCAGAGATTAGGCAGTGTATGCTTAATTTACTATTGGTAAGGATTTATGGAGTGAAAGAAGAGGTTTAAAAGTAGCCAGACTCTCAGTGAAACACATGATGTACATGATAGAAGAGAGGAAAATAAGAATAAAGTAATGATGATTTTCTGCTGGAGACTTTTCAGTCTAAATAGATTTTCTTTTGCCACAACTTTCCCAATTACTTCATTGTTTCTAAATTCTCCAGGTACCAAAAATACCTCATAAAACCCAGGTATAATACTGATTACAGTTCTATTAACACCATGAGATTTCATCCAGCAGTTCAATAAAACAAAGGAGGATAAGTTCAGTAGAGTCCTTCAGAATTTGTATCTTTTACCTCTAGTGATATTTACTGAAAGCAAAATTTGGATCAGAAGAACTCAGTTTTGTGAATCTAAAAGTTTTTAGAGGCCAGAACAAGACATGTACAAAAGCTAGAATTTCCATCTCCCACCAAAACAGAAAGTCACTCTCCTCCAGAACATACCTGCCAAGTATAACCTAAATTTACCTTTCTTCTTATCTATGGCATTCTTATTACAAGTCTTAGGATGTCTCTCCAACACTGACTTTCTTTTTCCCCTTGCCTCCTAGGAAAAACACAAGCTGCCATCACCAACAGAGATAAGGAAAAAAAATCTACCTTACAACTTTTCAGCTACAAGCATTTTGATACTGCAACTCTTCAATTCTGTTAATCCCTCAAGAGGTATAAAAGAGGAGACAGAGGGACCCTCATGGGATGGGGGGTGGATCTCAATGATATTTAAGGTCCCTTCCAACCCAAACTATTCTTTGAGCATATGAAGAAATTTTCCCAGGACTAGGTTGGACAAACTATGGCTAAACTGCAGCCTAAAACAGCAGTAAACACTGCTAAACTCTGGCACTTGAGCTTAGACTAAAGGTAAATGAAAAATTCTTTAACTCTTCATATCTTTTTAAATTGTGGTATTTTTTCTTCACCATTTCTGGTTCCTTATTGTAATGAAAAAAATGAATTTAAACAGCTTTAGGTCAATAAACTTTTAAAAAGGCTCTTGTATTTGCATTAGAAGTAATACAACACAATACTTCAATTTTACTGGGTTTTATGAGGAATATGCCTCACTTATTAAACACCAGGTATTCTTCTTGTTTGGTTTTCTAACAAAACCAACAATATTGCAGTGACTGTTCCGTTATTTAAAAAATAAGTATGGCATCTGAAGCAAGAGATGCTCAGGCTAAGGCAACATCTGAGGTAATGCAACTGGTTAAGGTTAGGTGAAAGCTGGGCTCAGACTGGTGATAACTAATTTATTGGAAAAATAATTCACTACTGTTCAGAATTTTTTTCATGTGAATTTGGTATCATACATTCTAACAGAAAATTTGATTAACTGTTGCTTACTCAAGAGCAAATCACACCACTAATATTTTATCAATAGATTGCATTACTTTATAAATTACATTATCATCATATACTCACAAAGGCCACTAGAAGTGCAAAAGAAGTAAGAGTATAATTAAAAGCAACAACAATAAATAAAGTAATATGCAAAAAAATATGATATTTTAAGGCAAAAGTATTAACTGGAAAACTTTACTAACTACCATTGATCAAAAAGGAATTAATATAGGCAGGCCACAGAAGTGACTGCAAAGTATACCATTCAACAGAAATCTTAATTTTCAGAAAACCAAGTCAGAACATTTATTATTTGGAAATCTCAGAAAAAGGCATGGAAGCACACTTTCCAGAATTTTAAAAAGTAGCTTAACCTGGTAAACTAGATCATAGCTTTCAGATTGTCAACTGCATAGACATGCAAAGGAGAGTCAACATAGAACCTTATTACAAAATTACAGAATAGTTTGGTCAAAAGAGACCTTAACTTTCAAATACCCCTGCCATGGACAGAGACATCTTCCACTAGATCAGGTTGCTCAATGCCTCATCCAGCCTGGCCTTGAACACCTCCAAGGATGAGGCAATTACTAGTTCTCCAGACAACCTGGACCAGTGCCTCACAACCCTCTCAGTAAAAAGTTCCTTCCTACTAACTAATTTAATTCTATTCTCTTTCAGCTTAAAAATGTTATCTCTCTTCCTATCACTGCACTCCCTGATAAAGATCCCTGCCCCTCACCTTTCCTGCAGACCCCCTTTAAGTACTGGAAGGCTGCCATGAAGTATCCCTGGAGCCTTCTCTTCTCTAGGCTGAACAACCCCTACTTCAGCTGTTACAAATTCATGTGAAGTGGTCCCTGCACATTTCATCACTAGAAGTTCAAGTCAGCTTCTTCAGTATTATGTTATAAGTTTCTGTCACTTAGAAGCAAAGAATAATTGCATTATCTGGTTAAATATTAATTAACTTATTTTCTACTTGTGAAGGGGTTGGAGTACAAGTCTTATAAGGAACAGCTGAGAGACCTGGGGTTGTTTAGCCTTGAGAAGAGGAGAGGCATTTCAGGCTACTACCTGAAATGAGGTTGTAGAGAGGAAGGAGCTGGCCTCTTCTCCCAAGTGACAGAGGACAGGACAACGGGGAATAGCCTCAGGCTGTGCCAGGAGAGGCTCAGACTGGATATCAGAAAAAAAAATTCAAGGAAAGGGTCACCGGGCACTGCAATGGGCTGCCCAGGGAGGTGGTTGAGTCACCTTCCCTGGAGGAGTTTAAAAGACAGGTAGGTGAGGTGCTCGGGGGTGTGGTTTAGTGGCAGATAGGAATAGTTGAACTTGATGATCCAAGAGGTCTTTTCCAACCAGGTGATTCTACAAAAAAACCCCAAAAACTAGAAAAAGCTACTATTAAACAAAAATTTCCTATGGATTTGGATCCTAGTCTGGCTTAAAAACATGCTGTATTATGTACTGACTCTTAATTCAAATTTGGTTGACTATGATACAGTACTGTACAACGTATAAAATTCTGTTCTTAACTGAAGAGAATCACCTATGTGTGACTCCCAAGGGAAGTCTCATCTTTATGTCACTGCCTATGCCATGGATTCAGTGATCATAGAAACTCAGAGAGAATACCTCAGTATGCCTGACCTGAGGAATTAGCATTAATGCCTTATTATTATTCAGTTGGGAAATTCAAAATTAGAAAAATAAACTCACAACTATAAACATGTCACTCAAATTGGTGCTTTGCAACTGCACTCATTTACTTGATCTCATTGCTTTTTGGCAATAGGCTTCTTATGCTACAGCTTTTCTTTTTCCTTAAGGGACTTGCAGGGTAGGCCAGTATTTTCCCCTGGCATGGCAGTTTACTACCACTCCATTATCCATTACCTTCCTGGCATGTGCAGACTTCAGAAAAAACTTGTGTGGGTTTGGCACTCTACCCAGTGCCTGCTAGACCTTATAAATTTTATTTCTTCTCTTGTGGTGGAAAGTGAAAAAAAATATGGCTTGCAGTTATGCCAGCATTACACAGCCAGGATCATTTTTCACTGTAAAGTCCTCCAAAATAACCGAGGTAATTTAGTGTCTCCAAAACCACCAGAACAGAAAAGGGGATAAAGAAAAGTGGTAGTTCTCTTAGAGATTTTAGGGTCTCTGAACACACCAAAAGGGCTTATATTTTGAAAATAGAGCTTCTCATTCTAAAAACTTTGAAAGTCTGTTTTTATATCAGTAACATGTCATCCATTTCCAAGTAGACTGAGCACCAAAAAAACCCAGAGGCTTCTTTGGAGACACGAAGTTTGTTGCAACTTTGCCAGAACTACAGAAGACTAAAAGAAACAAAGATTAAAAGATCTGGATTGTAGCTAGAGGTGTCACTGTCATCATCTGACTAGAATGTATAGTGAATTTCCATAGGCTGATGTCTCTCTTAAAAATCTCCTTGATGCTAACAAAAAATGTGAAAATGTTACTTTTTTCCTATCTTGAAAATTTCATCTTAGCTCCTGTAAGTCACACTGCCTAAACCTTATGCATACAGAAGTGAAATATCACAAGACTTTCATGTTTCCAGTTCTCAATAACAACAAAGTTTGTGAAGACTCAGTAGCTCCAGTCCATTTTCTGCTATAATTTCCAATGTGAGAGCATTTGTTGGGTTAAACACTTACCATCACAACTAGAATCTCTAAAATCACATTATTTTTTCTCTTCCAAGAAAGTTGCACCATTTTATTACTAACTATTGTATAAAGTCATATATCAGTCTTCCAACTCTGTTTTTCAACAATTCATTTTGTCAAAAGCTGATTTATCACTTCACTTGTTTCTTTTCCAAGTAAAAATCAATATAACTTTGTCATTGACTAAGTAGACTAAAATTTTGTGTTCCTTCCTGTAATATATTTACCACATTATTTCCCCTTACAAATTAGCATATTTTATTACTTTATGCAGTTATATTTGGAGAAAATAACACAAAGCAATTTATTTCAATGTAAGATAACCCAAGGTTAGTCACCTCCTATGATTAAAAAAAGCTATCAGCAACCTAATACCAATGCATCTGTGAAGAAGACAGTGAAAAAATAACCACCTCTGACTTCTTGAAAATTGCATTCATATTTGTAGAAGGTTTGGAGAACATATACGCTAGAGAGTAAAGACTTTGGTTCCCTGTGACTGAAAATGGGTGTACTTGTCTAACATTGTGTTTGTTCAATATGCCATCACACATTTGTAATTCTTCTCGAATTCTGATGTTTCTGACGTGAATCACCTCAAAATATTTCTATACTAATCCATTACGTTGTGTCCTGGACATGCTCAGAGAGCACACTCACTGGTGAGACCTCTATCAAAAGTGCTTGGTATGAAACCAGATTTAGGAGAGACTTTATTTCTTATTTGATGTAACAATTCAGTAGGTACTCACCCATTCCTTACTGTCTGTACTCTGCCCACACTAAAACAGTCATTGAATGGTGAGGGCAGGAGACAGATAGTCACAGACACAAATGCTCACGCCAACAAATGTAAGAAATTGATTCTTCAGATTCATGACACTTATCAAAGCCATAGCAAGGAAAAGTTTAAAGCACTCTTCAAACTGGTGTTTACTTCCATAAAACTCAGCAGTTCCAACATGAGAGACTGAGAAATAATCCTCCCAGACTGCTCACTTTCCATGCCATTTCTTAGGACATGAAAGACAACTTCAAGCACCTATTTTAAATCACACAGAAGGTAAATTGAAACTGGATCTCTTTCATTCTAGTAAATAATCCCACAGCTGAACTTTTGGAAAGACAATTCTGTTCACTTAAGTGTATAGCTCCAAAGCAATGTAATAGATTAGCATTTCCTTCAAAGTCAACAGCTACATGCCAAATTACCTGAGGTGCAGGAGACTAACTATTTGCTGAAATCTCATTTCACTTCCAATTTAACTACTAGGCTACATCCATTAAACTTACTGGTTTCTACAGATCTCATTCTGAAGCACTTAATTTCACTTAATCCAGGATGTTAATTTCTATTAGAAGAACAATAACATACTCAAAGGAATATTTTTGTAACTATTTTTTACCCCAAGATAAATGCTATGCGGGACACATTAAAACACTGACAAGATTCTTAAGGGAGAGAATGTCCCATTCTGAAGTCTTCTGCTTTGTGCCTTGAGCAACTAGATACTTACTTTGTTTCCCTAACATTCTGCACACAGAATCTTTCCTCTATCTAAGCCTCAATCTGCATGAATCCCCTGATCACCAGAAGAGCTCCAGTTGCTCTAAACTGCTGTATCATGCTCACACTCAGCAACCTGAAATATGATTCCTTTCCTAAAACAAGCATCTAAAATAGGTAAGATAAATTACACTTTGAAATGTGTCCCTCTTCCTATGATTGTAGATGAAAGTGGTTCAAGTGCATGTGTCTACACAGCTGAAGTTTAGAGGTACAGAAAATGCGTCCCGATCTGCTTAGCCCTTTCTGATGAAACACTAACTCACTAGATATTTAGCTTTCTGCTGACCAGGTAAATTTTGAAAACCAAGTTGTATATAAATTATTGTAAGCATAAGATTGCATCATACACTTGCTTTTGTTTGCTTTCCTTTCATCCTGCAAACACAGAATGTGCATTTCCCTTTGGACAGCCTTTATGGAGGCCTTCGGTCAGTCTGTTTATGTATATTTTACATTCTAAGATATAAGAGAGGTGATAGAGCATGGCATATTTTTGGAACAAAATAATTTTATGGCAACTGTAAAAGAACTACACATTACTAGCAGACTTAAGGAAGAAATGTTCTGCACAAAATACAAACCAGTATATCAATCGTAATTCTGAGATTTACAGGAGAAAACAAAGGGGAAATAAACATCCAACTGCTGGATTATTCAACAGGAATTAAAAGAAAGGTGGTAAACTCATAATAGGTAAATATACAACAACTTTACCAATAAAAATCTTACCAGTAACTGCCAAACATCCTGGCACAGAAGATAGGAAATTCTAAGTAAATCTTAAAAAGACATTGCATTAAAAAAAGAAAAAGAAATAAGGAAAGGGATATCACAGAATCACCGGG
>WAAB01005301.1:0-16692 GCA_013389865.1 Piaya cayana
ATATCTTTTGCTATTTCATCCTTTTCAGCATTCCCTTAAGCCTGCTGTGTTTGTAGGTGAATCAGTATAGACCTGGTTGAGTTCAGAGTTGCTGAACTCTTTTTTTGACTGGTATGGGATTGGGCAAGTCAACACTTGATTAATTTTAGCAATGTAAAAATTAAAGTTCTCCCATGAAATGGTGTTGAAGGGATGCTATCATGTTCATGTGTATATGATCTTATATTTCCTTACTGGCTTCTTTCTTCATTCTGCTTTCTTTCCATATTGTTGACCCAGAAGGAGTATCACACTTCTTGCTATTAAGAGAATTTGTTTTTCTGAGTCACAACAGCTGAAATGGCCAAGTGATAATTGAAAAAAAAGTAAATCACATTTCCTATTCACTATTCACTCTGGACAATGACACTAGGCCAGTGAGTTTCTAATCATTTTCACCTCATGTTTGTCACACTAACAAGAAGTTGCAGCATAGGGATGAACTCCTATGGAAGGTTAGTTCTTTAAAATAAATATTTTGTATCACAAGTGAATTTCACAGGGTTATTGTTGCAAAACCTGGTGTTGCTGGTCTTACATTGGTTTTACAATGTTATTGTTTAGGATTCAAGCTGCCCTAAAAGCTGTGTTTATACATCCAGGAGAGGTATAACATTAGCCAGTACAAATATTTATCAACACTTGTTTTAATCTACTTAGCAAGAAACAGGTGCAACAGAGGCATCCGCCTGCATATGGCACCTGAGTATGTACCACAGTCCTGCACAAGTTTGTATAGCACAAGTTCATCTCACCAATCATCACTCATCTCACTCATCTCTTTTAGGCATCTAAAAGTCATCTAAGTCAACATATATGCCAATCAATAACAATAAACACTTTCAGAGAGCGAATCATCTTTGTGGACTTAGGTGCTTAACTTTTAAATATCTATTTAGGTGAGGAAAATCATACCTGCAGCTACTACAGCTGTTTGTACACAGTCCAGGTATACTAGAGCTCAGATGTCATGGTACATGGTGCAGCCAACCTCCAATTGTAACACAGATATTCTGACAGCATCTTCACATCTCTCAGGATTGTCCACTTTGGTTCCCTCCTTGCTGCAAACAACTATGCTTGCTTCAGTGGACTGTGTTTGAGGCAAATGCTTTTCTCAGTACAGAATATCCTCCGATTCTTGGAACTTTTCCACATAGTCTGCTTTATAATTTGAAGTTCACTTCGCAATACGGACTAGATATATAGCTAGGGTTACAAATTCAGCAAGGTCAAACTGTAATTTTGGGCTTTTGTCATTAGTCTTGTGCATTTTTATTCTCACATACTGCATTATCAACAGATGTAGATCTATATTGAAAGCCTTGTTTTAATGCCAAGTGGTTGGGAAAAGATGAAAGGTTTCTTCTGTCCATAAACTCTTCCCTGATCTATAGATATACACTGCAGCTATTTTTGGATACAGTGAATAAACACTTGACTTTCATCTGCCTTTAAGAATGAAGAATAGCAGAGAGAACATGTAAGAAAAATGCCAGGAGAAAGTTGTAAAAATTCAAATTAAAAATCTGAAAACAAGTATCCAGAGTTGGGGTGGGGAGGGGGTTGTTTTCCCTTTTTTTCTTTCGAAAGACTGCAGTCTGTCTGTCTACCATGCCCTTTGAAGTAGTAAGTTTTACAAAGTTCAAAACAAGTGGCAAAACCTCAGCATCATCTGACTCCTGAAACATATGCATTGAGTATAGGCAAAAGCTTCTCTTTGCTATTCTGCTCACTCTTTGCTTGTCAGGAAAGCTGGGAAAAAGCCTGTGACTTGAAAGTCATGCTAGCAGGAGATGAAGAAGAGAAGAGAGAAAATGAGTGAAAACACCATGAAAGTGGATGAACAAATGGGAAATCAAATAGGACTCTTAAATGCTTTAAAACACTCTTCTTCCACCCCACAATGATCACAATGATTTCACTGCAAAAGTCATGACATTTTTGATATTACAGTTATGGTTTGTGGTTTGTATTTCTACAAAAAGTTAGAAAGTAGCAGAGACTTGGTCCGTTTATCTACTTTGCTTCAGATTTCTCAGCTCTAACATGTCAGTGACATTCGTTGCCCTGATGCCATGAAAAATTTCAAATTACTAAATGCAGCAAAGGCAGGAACCCTTGAAGACAGTTCCAGAGATCTGCAGACTTCCCAGTTGTGAATTATTATTTCCATAGCTGCCTTTTAAGGTTTTTCTGGTGCACATGTAAGCATATATCTACAAACATATATGTTGGACACCTGAAAATTTACACCAATGCATTCTTGCAGCCCATGTAAATTGTGCGCAAGAGACAATACATTAAAAGGACTGTTGCAGAACTGATGTAGGAAGTCCTAGGAAGGCTCTTGAACTGTTTTTGTTGTACAGTACTGGGGACTTTGTATTCCACGTTCTTGTTTCACATTTTTAATACCATGAGCTCAACTACATATATATTTAGCACTTTGAGTTGAGATACACTTCCAGTAAGCCACACACATACAATTACAGTACTGAGTTGTGGCTTCTTCTTTCATGCAACTGTAAAAATAAAATATTTTTTTTTTCAGCATTTCAATTAATAAACACACATTTGATGAACAGAGTCTGGTCTAAACATGAAGTACTGCAAAGCAGATATCTGAGTTTCTTAAATGTTTTGACTTTTTAATTACATGAAAAGTTAGAAAATTACTGGTTAAAGAATTAATTAGTTTATCAAAACCATAGCTGCATTAGCTCTAGACTGTGCTAGTTGAAACTGGTGATGGATTAGTATTAGGAGTCAGCTTTGCCTGTAACCTGATGATACAATAACACAGCATTTCATCTTGCTGTGCCTTGTATGAATAGTGACACTGCATGGAAGACAAATGGAAAACTGCTCATGAAGTATTCAAGATCACTTGAATAATATTAGTAATTTCACATTATTAATAATGTGACCACTATCAAACTGAGCATTGAAAAGACTGGAGACGTATGCATCTATTTAATTTTGCTATGAAATATCCCAAATCAGGAATTCTGAGATAGAATCTTAGTAAAATGTAATTTATGTGTTCTCTTTCTCTTATTTTCTACAAATCTAAAAGACATCTAGAAGGAGTATTTTTAACAGGTGTTTTAGCGAAAAACTACTCGGAAACCCTGAGTATATACTGGAATCTGCCAATTGACAGTATGTTGTCTAACATGTACTGCTCACTAAATTACATTTCTCTCTGTTCTTCCTTACCAGCTTTTTGCTCCTTTTATTTTGCAGGGATAAAAAACGTGCACAATTTAAGACTTTCCTTTAAAGGCAGAAGATCGAGATGTTGTCTCATTGAGGTGTACCATTATTTTTCCCCAGATGTACACACACCATAAAGCAACAGGAGGCAGACAGAGAGAAAGTGAGAGAGAGAAAAGGAAAGAAACCGACACATCAGTGTTCAGCAGCAGTTCTTGGGTAACGTGTTTGAAGCAGCAGCTTCTTCCAGGTCGCGTGGTCCAGGCTGGTCTGATCAAAGTGACAGTCCAGAGAGCATGAGAGAGAGTGTGGGAGTGACACCTCCCCATGTGGTGCCCTGCAAGTCTGGTAGTGCCCACCATTGCATCACCTACTCCTGTAGCAGCCAGCTCCGGACCTCGAGCTCAGCCAGATAAGGGAGATTGGTGCTTACTCCTGCACCCCACTCCACTGAACCCAGCATCACAGATAAGACCCTCAGGTGATATCCCAAGCTCCATCCTTGGGGAGGTCTGCTTCTTCACCATCTCCACTATTCACTGCTGGTACCACAAAACAAACACACAAATGGGCAGCCTTCAGACAAGATGTTTAAGGCAAAGAAAGAAGCAAAGTCAGGCTTTACACTCACCGCATGACTTAAACATTTCTCACAGAACTCAAATACAAAACTCAGGTCCATGCTGTCTATAGTGGTGACACTTCTAAGGAAAGAGGATGTGCAGAATAAGGCTGAGGAAGAGAAAAGGGAGGGGTAGTCACATCCTGGATCTACTGGTTTCCCAGATTCACAAGCTGTCAGCTCATGCCCAGGCGTCTTTCGACTTGCCCAGTCAAAAGAGAGAGGGTATTTTCTAGATGATTAAGGAATCACACTCTCAGTCTAGTCCTTTTAATACCACTATGTGTATAAGAAAGGGAAAAAACCCAAGGAATTGCTTGCCAAGCCACATTTCCATGAAAATTCTGTTGCTTCCACAGCTGACGTATTTGATATTTTTCCACCTGAACTAAGAATAGATCTAAGCTTAAATTTTTATCTGGGCCCTTGTAAAGGCTGTCACACACCAGCACATATGTGGGTCAACTAGTAAAGCAAACTAAAAGTCTTCTGTGAGGAAGCCTGGTGGTCCGTTGGGCAAGGTGTTGTTGACACAAAGCCATGCTGAGTGAAAATCGGTGATACAATCAGGGACAGGTTGGTTTTGGAGACAGTACAGTTACCCTAGCACAGCCAGGGGTCAGAATAACACCCTGACTAAAACCAGAGAACGCTGCACACAGGCAGGTTGGGCATTCCAGAACCATTTTCACACAATGCACTCTGGAGAAAAAGGTATGAAAACAGGTGACTTCAATGTGCGAACTTCAGCATCTTACTTTATCTGTAGCTGACAAAAGGCATTCACTTGTACAAGTTTTCCTGGGCCATGATGCTGCCAGTCATTTTGTGAGGATGCAACTGCTAGAGCCACCTCTGAGCACTGTAGGGGAAGCACCTTAGGATAAATGATCACCTCACTCATAATATGAGTTTTCATTGGCAGGACATCTGGAGAAGGATAAATGTCAGTTCAACACTTTCTACCTCTTTATCAAGTAGGGCAGAGCCTCAAGGTCTGCCTAAATGCCTTTCCCCAGAGGAAAGTGCTGCTGAAGGCAGCTGTAACAAGCCAAAATGCAGAGTGGGGTTTAAGGCAGAGGAGAAGATAACCACATCCTGATCACGAACAGGCTGCTCACTGTGAGAGGGTGATCTGATGTATTCATTGAGAAGAAGGAGCCATGCAGCACCTGCACAGGTGTTGTGTGGCAGTCAGAATCATAGAATTGTAGAATCACCCGGCTGGAAAAGACCTCTGAGATTACTGAGTCCAACCATACCTACCTGCCACTAAACCATATCCTTAAGTACCTCATCCATTCATCTTTTAAATACTTCTAGGGATGGTTACTCAACCACCTTCCTGGGCAGCCTCTGCTAGTGCCCGATGATGCTTTTTGTGAAAAATTTCTTTCTGATATCAAGTCTGAAACTACCCTGACAGAGCTTTAGGCCATTCCCTCTTGTCCTGTCCCCTGTCATTTGGGAGAAGAGACCAGCACCCTCCTCTCTATAACCTCCTCATAACACTTGTTCTCCAGCCCCTTCACCAGCTTTGTTGCTCTTCTCTGGACTCACTCCAGGGCCTCAACATCCTTCTTGTGGTGAGGGGCCCAGAACTGCACACAGGATTCAAGGAGCGGTCTCACCAGTGCTGAGTACAGGAGCAGGATAACCTCCCTGGACCTGCTGGTCACACTGTTTCTGATACAAGCCANTAAGGGAGCACTCAATGCCTTCATCCAGGTCATTGATAAAGACATTGAACAGGGCTGGTCGAGCCCTGAGGACACCTCTTGTGAACCGGCTCCGGTCACGCTGGCTTGGGCAGGGTCGGAGCCGCCCGAGAGCGGGCAGGCGGCGGGGGCTCCTCCTCCTCCTCCTCCTCCCGCATTCACCGCCCGCACGGGGCTGGCAGCGGAGTGGGAGGTTTAGCCGTGCCCCGGGCGGGCTGCGAGCCGCCGGCCATGCCCTGGGGGAACGGCACGGGCACGGGGAGCCGCGCGGAGCGGGAGGAGCCGGGGGAGAAGCCCCTGTTCAGCGCCGGCACCTACGAGCTGCTGGCCCTGCTCGTCGCCACCATCGGCGTGCTGGGCTTGTGCAATAACTTGCTGGTGCTGGTGCTTTACTACAAGTTCAAGCGGCTCCGCACGCCCACCAACCTCTTCCTCGTCAACATCAGCCTCAGCGACCTGCTGGTGTCCGTCTTCGGCGTCAGCTTCACCTTCATGTCCTGCCTGCGGAGCCGCTGGGTCTGGGACGCCGCCGGCTGCGTCTGGGACGGCTTCAGCAACAGCCTCTTCGGTGGGTGACGGGGGACGCGCAGGCTCCGTGAGAGTAAAAGATCGGGATTTATAGCAGGGAAAGCTGCGGTAAGGAGCGCGTCCCGTTCGGCACTGTCCCGCCTCGGGGAAGCCCCTGGGATCGTGGCTGGGTCCTGCAGCCGAGGGGTGCAGCCTCCCCCCCCTGTCCAGGTTTGGCTTCCCGCACAGCGACCCGGCGTGTGGCAGCGCCTCGGGTTTCTTTATCCGTACCTGAGACTGAGGTACCTGAGACCGAGGTGTTGTCTTCAGTCCTAAGTATGTCACAGCTGGTATTTGGGAAACCACCGACTGCTGTGAAATGGGATTTTTAATTTTTTTTTTTAGAAGTGTGTCTGCTATTTGCATTTTCAGAAACTCTTGGGTCTCTACTAGTTGCTTTCCTGAAATTCATTCATACCCTTTACAGAAGTCTGCAGACAAATAGGTTGCACTCCACCTATCTAAGTGGAGTCTCTTAAAAGGCATGTGGCTTTGTTTTCACTGACAAAGGATGCTGCTAAAGAACAGGATTGTTTTTCAAATGGCAAAAGTAAGTAAGGCAAATCAGTAACCAAATCTAAAGCTCACATAAAATTCTCTTTTCCATCAGAGGTGTATAAATTATAGGTGGATCATGGTGCATGCAGGCAATGTGTATGCACTGAAAAGGGAATCTGATAAGGCAAATCAAAGTCTTTAGTAAGCTCTGTAGCTTTCCTGCATAATCTTTGTTTTACGTGGCACCATAGTGTGCCAGTGGTGGATTGCTGGGACAAAGGTGCATGGTTGCTCATGGTTCATTTGGCTGTTGCTGCATAGTGCAGAAAAAATATTACATCTTGGAAGCTGTGGTAGACACAGGATGTTATTAACCATTTGCACAAGGTATATTTACTGAATATGAATTATTGGATAATTTCTGTGATGCACAGCCCTCAGACATTTGTTTGCTAGCATTTTCAAGAACATTTCTAGAGAACCTAACATAAGGCTGGCTACATCAGTCAGCCAGATCAAATACTTGAGAAACTCGAGCGTCGACCAACAAGATTTTGCCATGCAACTGAACATTAAGCTTACTCAGGAGAAGTGAAGTATGGGTTTGTTCACATCTTTCTCTGTTATATATTACACTTACTGGGTTTTTTTTATGAAGGCATTTTCCATAGGGTCAAAAAATTACATGATAGGGTTAATGTTAAAGACCAGACTATAATAATATCTTACCATCTTCCAAAGATAGAACACATAGAAAAAATGAGATGTAAATTGGCAAGCAAATTGCTTGATCATGTGTAATTTTCTAATTTATTTTATTATAGGGTCTTTTTAGGGGTGTGCTACATAATTTGTCACTATAAATGTACTCAGTGTCGATACTTTCCTGTATTCCTTTATTAAATAAATTTGTTCACAAAGAAACATAGGCAAATACAGGGTTTTATCTACAGAGTAGTCAAGCTCGTATCAGTGTTCTGCAAAATTACATCCCTCTGCGCTTGGTCACATTATTTTAATTTCCCATAGTGTGTTTCAGTGGGAAGATTTTATTTTTTTTAATGATGTATTAGAAAAGTGTGTCCTTTTGTGTAGTTGCTCATGTGGAAGTGGAGAGTAAATGCACAAGTTAGTGATCAGGAATATTTGATGCCTAAATTTACTTTGTTCAGCTACTATGTAAAGTAATACAAAGTATTTAAGTTAGTTATTCTAATTTCATGCTAACCTAATAAAGTTATGTCTGATCTCAAGCTTTCCTTTTGTACATAGTATTGTTTTCATATTCTCAGCTGGAAATAGGAAGATTGTCCTTTTCTGTTTGTGAAGGTAAGTGGTTCCCCACTTAACTGAGTAGGACAGCAGGGGCATGTCAATACTGAGGAAAAAATTGATGCTCTCTAAGTAGCATAACGTTGTTTGCCATTTGGACTATTGCCACCACACCTTCTATTTTAATTTTGTAATATGTCTATGAAGAGAGCAGTAATTTGAAGGTTTTTGTCATGTTTTTCCCTGATGGTGGTAAAGATACTGATTGAAGGTTTCATTCAGAGTAACCAGGTATTATATTTATAAATATACTTCTCATGTATATAAAAGCCCAACTCTGCTATTATCTTGGGGCGGTGGTGATGGGGGAGGTAATGTAATGAAGTCTTATGTGTATTATCTAGCAGTACTTCTTAAAGCATAACACTCCACCCTCCACCTCCCCCCGAAGAACTTTCAGGAATAGAAAGCACATTCGTTGATCAGAAGGCATACAGAATTGTCTACTTTTAAAAGTTTAGTTCTGTTTAACAAAGCAGAGTAGTTACACCTTTGCAGTTTACAGTTGCTTGGTAAATCAGAGAGACCAAATGAAGACATTTCTAGAATAAAGTAGTAGTAGTTACGATGCCATGGGTATGGAGTCTATTAGATCATAGCAGATACTGTGAGGTTACTTCACCTATGTGGACGTGTGCTGGGATTGGACCCAGTCCAGCTCATTGTGCATTAGCTGAGCAAAACCTGTTTATTCACAGTTAAGCAATTGCATTTTTGAGTATGAATTTGGATGTTGCTATGTGAGCTTTCGGTACCAGCCCTTCAGGTCCAAATATTAAGTTCAAATAAGAAAATCCTTATGCAGTTTGTTGTTGATTTGGCTGAGGGGGTTTTTTTTTTATTTATTTGGTTGGGTTTTTTTTTGTTTTTTGTTNGAACAGGCCCTGAAGGTTCAGAAATAAGCTAGTCTGATCATGTGGAATATGGATATGTACCTGTCAAGCATAAATCTCTTCAGCTACACGTGATGACAAATAAACCATCAGTAATGTTGTTCTGACATTTTCTGGTATGTTTAATTGTGAAAGGGAAGAAAGGAACAAAAAAAACATAGGAATTGTCTTGAGGAACTGGAACCAAAATTATGTAGAGACCTCTGTCTTTCCTAACTGTAGACTGTTCTTGAGAGGGTAAATAAACAATGACAGCTTTTAAGGTCAAATTGATTGAAAGTATCATCATCCTTCTAGACAAGTTACCAATGGTATAGAGCAGCTAGATCTTGGTGAGCTATGAAGTAAATGTTGAGATCCAGGTGCGTGCTGCCTTCCAGTAGTATGAACTGGAGGACGGGAAAATTTATAAACTGTTTTGCAAACAACATTCTTGTGAAAAGCTGCAGACGGCACAGATGAGGTTATTTTATTTTTTTAAGGCAAGCTGATTTTCTCCTGTCTCACTTCACATACACACACAGAATACTGAAGTAAAGATAAATTGATAAGATTGTCTTGTGGACCTGGCTTCAGTTACAGCCTATTTTAAAACAAAGCAAAATTATTTATTTGTATACAGTTGTTAACTACTTTGTCTAAGGCCCTTCTCTGCACACTGAAGGAATGATACCCTTTGTCACCATCTTGCATTACCAATGTATGTTATATGCACTGATTTAATCTCACTAAAAGCATTGCCTGTGGTTACTCAGCAGACAGTTTTAGGATCTTATGTTACAGACAGCTGGAGTCTCAATCAGCATGCTTTCAGCTTTAGCAATTTTATTTTGAAGTAAATTAATCACTTGCAGGATTGAACATGGAAAAGGTGATTAATTCCACTGCTGTTTTATAGGAGAGGTGTGTATTTTATATACTTGAAACCTACTGTGAAGTGATTTTCAACTACCTAGATTTGACTGGATGCTAAAATTTATTGAAAAGTTAGGAGCAATACATAGCTGTCGCCTAAAACATATTGTAACATCTAATCCCTCAATTCAAATAAACTGGTTAGATCTTTTGTAACACAAACCTCCAAAGTTTTACAGACCCATGTCTTGCCATAGACAAGAAGCTGTTTCTACTAAATTGCTGCTGTCTGGCTTTTCAAATGTGAAGAAGGTGAAGAGGAATTGCTTCTGTTCTGAAGGCATTGCAATTTTTTTGTTCTAAATAAGGGTTAGGATGTGTGTATTCTGACTTCATGTAGGACAATAAACTGCAGTTCAGATGTGTTTTGCAGTCTTCTCCATTACAACTTACGTTGTGCAGCCTGAAATATTTAATGATGTACCCAGACTAATATGACTCCCAGAAAAACCCAGAGTACAGAAGAAATAAATATCACTTATGAGACATAATTGAATCTATACCAAATGCAGTATTTCAGTAGGAAAACAATAAAAAATGGCAAAAATGAGATTTTTCTTTCAAAAAATCCCCACTGAACAACAAGGAATAGCTCAATTTCTCCCTGATTCTGAGTGTCTGTCTACTGGAGAAGAGAGAGTTCCAACATTGAAATTGTGTATTAGTGCCTTAAACAAGAAGGCATTTTTCTTTTGCTACATTTGACCTAAATGTGGATGACCTCATTCATAGGGAAGTTGCCCTGGATTAAATTGAAGCCAAAACTAGCATCTGTGTTTCCAAAACGCAAGGAGTGTTTGTTGTTTATGTTTATAATCAGTACTTACAGATAGAGATACTGTATGAGATGAAAATCTATAGATCTGACAAGCATCATCCGTAAGCAGTGAGCAGTCAAGTCTTTCAGAAATTATTAGGAAGAGTGATTTGCTAGCAGAGTAAGTCAGCTGTCAAGAGTCTTGGGCCTTAGTCTTTAATTGAACTACACAGATTTCAATCATTTCAAGGAAATCCTGGCAGTGCAAGAGCAGGCCATCCCCATGTGCCAAAAAAAATAGCCAATGGGAAGAAAACAAGCTTGGCTGAGCAGAGAGCTTTGGGTGGATCTCTGAAAAAACAGGAAAGTATGTGAGCTTTGGAAGAAAGGACGGGCACCTCAGGAGGATGGCAAGGATGGAATGAGATCTTGTAGAGAGAAAATAGAAGGGTTAGAGCCCAACTAGAACTTCAATTGCCAGTTCTGTAAAAGATAATGAAAAATGTTTCTACAGATTTATCTACAATGAAAGGAGGGCCAAGTAGAATCTCCACCCCTTACTGGATGCAGGGACTAAAATAGTGACAAAAGGCAAGGATAAGGCTGAGGTACTTAATGCTTTCTTTGCCTCAGACTTTAATAGTAAGGTAAGGTGTTCTCTGGGTACTCAGCCTCTTGAGCCAGAAGACAACGAAAGCAGAACAAAGCTGCCATGATCCAAGAGAAAATGGTTAGAGACTTGATTGGCCAATTAGACATTCACAAGTCTACAGGACCTGATGGAATCCACTGATGGGTGTCAAGGGAGCTGGTGGAGGTGCTCACCAAGCCCCTTTCCATCACCTACCAGCAGTCCTGGCTGACTGGGGAAGTTCCACTTGACTGGAGGGTGACAAATATTACGCCCATTTACAAGAGGGGTGAGAGGGAGGATATGGGGAACTACAGACCTGTCAGTCTGACCTTGGTGACAGGGAAGGTCATGGAGCAGAGCATCTTGAATGTTATCACACAGCACACACAAGACAACCAGGTAATTAGGCCAGTCAACATGGGTTTATGAAAGGCAGATCCTGCCAAACCAATCTAATCTCCTTCTATGATAAGGTTACCAGCATAATGTATAAGGGAAATGCTGTGGATGTAGTGTACCTGGCCTTAAGTAAAGGCTTTGACACTGTTTCTCATAGTATTTTGCTTGAGGAACTGGCTACCATTGGCCTGGTATATCCTCTGCTGGATAAAAAAAACTTGCTGGATGGCCAGGCCCAAAGAGTGGCAGTAAATGGAGTTAAATCCTGTTGGAGCCTGGTCACAGGTGGTGTTCCCTAGGGCTCAGTACTGGATCCATTTCTGTTCAATAACTTTATAAATGATCTGGATGAAGGAACTGAGAACTTTTAGTAAGTTCACAAATGACACTAAGCTGGGAAGAATTGTTGATCTGCTCAAGGCTTTACAGAGGGAACTGAAAAGGCTGGATTGATGGGCTGAGACCAATGGGATGAGGTTCAACAGGGCCAAGTGCAGAGTCCTGGACTTGGGACAAAACAACAGCCCCATGCAGCACTACAGGCTTGGGGAAGAGTGGCTGGAAAGCTGCCTGGCAGAGAAGGACCTGGGGGTGTTGGTTGACAGCCGAGTGAATATGAGCCAGCAGTGTGACCAGGTGACCAAGAAGGCCAATGGTATCCTAGCCTGTATCAGAAACATTGTGGCCAGCAGGACCAGGGAAATGATTGTTCCCCTGTGCTCAGCATTGGTGAGGCTGCACCTTGCATACTGTGTTCAGTTTTGGGCCCCTCACTACAAGAAAGACACTGAACCTGCAGCATGTCCAGAGAAAGGTAATGAAGCTGAAGAAGGTACTGAAGAACAAGTGTTGTGAGGAGCGGCTGAGGAAGCTGAGGTTGTTTAGCCTAGAGAAGAGGAACCTGAGGGGAGACCTTATCACTCTCTACAACTGCCTGAAAAGAGGTTGTAGAGAGGTGGATGCTAGTCCCTTTTTCAACTGATAGGAGCTGGGACAAGAGTGAATGGCCTCAAGTTGCACAGAGGGAGGTTCAGGAAAAATTTCTTCACTGAAAGGTTTATTTGGCATTGGAACAGGCTGCCCAGAGAAGTGGTTGAGTAACCGTCCCTGGAGGTATTTAAAAGATGGGTAGATGAAGTGTTCAGGGAATATGGTTTAGTAGTGGACAGTTATGGTTGGACTCAATGATCTCAAAGATCTTTTCCAAACAAGAGATTCTGTGATTCTATCTCAAGAAGCTTTAAGTGTGACAAAATTTGTTTCAGGTTAAAATTAAATATTGGTTGCATAGTTTTTGCTAAGCATTAAAGAAATTAATTCCCATCCCATATTTGCCTCTCCTTTGTTTGAAGAAAAGTACAGGTTCTCATTGTAGGGGTTGATATCCAGACAATAACCATAATGGCTTTCTGTAACAGACTTTTTTTTTTTAATCAGCATATATTTCATCATATTAAAACATGCAACTCACTCAAAATGAAATCTCAATAATTTCCAGAAAAGCTGCCCAAAACAGGAGAAGGGAAATGAAATTCCATACTTTCCTCTGTGCTAGGCCACAAGAACTGACTCATACATGGAAAATGGAATCTTACACATGTATAAATTATATATGAAGTAATTGGAAGGAACATGAGAACATAAATGATGTGAATACATATTGATCTAAAAAAGGCAAGGTTCTTCCAGGTGAGAACTGCCACCAAAGTGTGGCATTATGCAAAGTACAGCACTTCGTTTCCATGAGGACAGTACAAAAAGCCTTGCATCTGTGTTCTTTTGGCAAATCTCTGCCAGGATTTGAATTATCTTAAGTAATACTAGTAGATTCTGTGGCTACAACAGGCATTGTTACCTGCTGTTTACAAGCCAGCCAGAGCTGACCCAAAATCAAGGTTTGGGGGAAGGGGCAGGAGGGAGAGGAGAGGGAGAATGGAAGATGGAGTCCTCTTTTAACATATAAAGGTTTGAAAGAACAGATTAATTGTTACTCTGCAGGGGTGGTAATAGACCAGTTTGTTGAGAGGACTGGCACTAGAAAGTGTAGGAGTACTGACATATCTCAACTGGCACATGTATTAGTTGCTTCAGGTTTCATTATCCGTGGGTGAATTGGCTGTATTCTCACTTCTTTAATGGTAGTTGTGGCTCGAAATCCTTTATGGCCATAGATTTACCTCTCCATCTGATTTCTGAGCATGTAAAGAAGAAAACCACCAGCTGTATTTGCTCCTGGCATGTGTTCCCATCCTTTCTCATCCAAAAGTATGATATGAAAAAAATGTGCTTACAGGCAGTATGGTTGAAGAAGAAATACTTAAAGGTAGAGGAATATAGATGATGAGACGAGCTTATGTGTGTAAACTGGGAGATATGATAGGGATAGCTCTGAAAACAGACTTACAAGAATCTTTGAGAGAGTGGCAAATATTCTACTTATATGAAAATTGTGTATGTCTGTTTCTACTCTAGGTAACATGATGTGTAGGGTTCCTCTTTTTATGCCTACCATACCAGCTAAAAATTTTGGGAGTCAGCTCCTACTGCTCTGCAAGGGTNGTTCTGTAAAAGATAATGAAAAATGTTTCTACAGATTTATCTACAATGAAAGGAGGTCCAAGTAGAATCTCCACCCCTTACTGGATGCAGGGACTAAAATAGTGACAAAAGGCAAGGATAAGGCTGAGGTACTTAATGCTTTCTTTGCCTCAGACTTTAATAGTAAGATAAGGTGTTCTCTGGGTACTCAGCCTCTTGAGCCAGAAGACAACGAAAGCAGAACAAAGCTGCCATGATCCAAGAGAAAATGGTTAGAGACTTGATTGGCCAATTAGACATTCACAAGTCTACAGGACCTGATGGAATCCACTGATGGGTGTCAAGGGAGCTGGTGGAGGTGCTCACCAAGCCCCTTTCCATCACCTACCAGCAGTCCTGGCTGACAGCTCCTACTGCTCTGCAAGGGTATGGCTCCACTCAGAAACTCTGAGCTCAGTGCCGTGAGGGAATTGTGGCATCAGGCCACATGTGTTACATGCCTGAAGGATACTCCATCTGGTAATGTGAAATACCCAGGACCTAGTATTGCTAAGGGATAATCCTTACTAGATTGTCAGGTATGTAAGAGAGCCTGAAGTCTGCTAACTTAGCTGGCATAAAGCTAAATAACAGATGCATGCAGCCATTCATCATGAGATCACATCAAAGACAAACACATAACCACCATCTCCCCCTCCCACAGAGACTCTCAACCTCACAGCATGTGGAATGTCATAAATAGCTTCATTTTATAGCATAATATCAACAATACTAGGAATAGTTACCATATAGTTGCAAAGTACATGCTTCCCAGCCTCTTTGCTTTATTTAGCATACAAATAGTTAAAGAACACTTACTCCAGTAGTTCTTTAGTGTTAAAGTTCTGGCATTGATGTGAAACTTGACATCACAGCTGGATTTAACATGGAGAAATCAACATTAAGAATTAATCCATACTGAGGAGGGAGTGGGGAAATCTGTATTTTGCTCCATGAAATCCATAACAATAAGGTTATATTTTTCACTGTTGTTAACTAGCTGTTTTAGACACTCATCTGTAGTGTGGAATTCCATTTGCTTATACAAATTTAAACCTGGTTTTTACTTCTGAAGTAATTAGGTAACTCAGGTTAGCATGGTGAATTGATTGTTTTTTACAGCAGAAGCAACCTTTAAAATTTCTTTGTAATTTTTGATCTGAATACAGAACAATGACTGGAAGTAGAGAAATTAATATTATAGCATTACTGCTCAAGTTTGCCTAAAAGTTCAGGGAGTAAAGAAGTGTATAGGAAGTGAGAATGTTTTTTCATCTAATTTAATTGTGAATCTATCACTCAAACTAAGTTATGATCATTGCAGAGGCTTGCATATTGTTTGAAAATCAAGGTGGTTACAGGCATATACTATCCCTAGTTGTTTTCAAATATAGGTTATGCTAGTAAGACCTAATGGCCACAGAAAGAGCAGAGAATCTTTAATGCTCTGTACAGATATCCCATCAGATCCACCAAATGCATCATATTTCAGATGTACGTCTTACTGAGATGGATTTAACAGGTTTATCCGAATCACAAATGACCAATGCTTTTGATTGCTTTGTACACAATCCTGCATTTAAATCCCTTAGTTCTAATCATCTAACCGTTCCCTCCATTCTTCCTGACATAAGCATTAAGTGTTAATATCACACAAAGATACAGAACTATTGGTCACATAAGTGACCAATTAGGATGCAAAATAAGCTTTAGGATAAAACATTTTTTAAAAACAAGAAATCAGCAACAGTGGAAAGATGATTGAAAGATGTGGAAGTGGAGATTAATATAGTAAAGGAAGATTTTTACAGTGAAATAATTCCGAGATCTTTGGTTAAAATCCAATGTGAATAATAGATGATGTCCTTATGTATAAAGAGTCCATTAATGTTTAATATGAATTTTGCTTGAATGAAGACTTCAAGATTCACTTGTGAACTCTTTGCAGTGAAACACAATAAACTTCACTCAGCCCTCTCTGTAGCTTCATTGACATTCACTGAGAAAAACCTGAACAAGCAGCACTTATGCACTACTTCTAATGAAACTATGACACAAAGGTGAATTTTTATAATTTGTTTCAAGCTTAAACTGTGTATCTGAAATCACTTTTGCTCTTCTGCTAATTGTCTTTCAGAACAAAACACATCAAGATAGAGGGTTAGTTTCTATAGAAGTTATTTTGATATAACAGTTTTGAATTCAAGGGCAAACTAGTAAGCATGTACATTGCAAGCTTATTTGATATTTATTATTGATTCAGAAACTATTTTCTTTAAAGACAGAAATTCTTATTAAAGATTGACTTCTAGACCTTTGCAAATAAGTTTACTGGGGCACGGATATGTTAGATGCAGGCCATTCAAGAAATATGCCCTTAAATCCATTTGCAAGGGACTTCAAAATGAATGACTTCTTATTGAATCTTCAGAATTCTGCATCTAGATAGTGCTTGTGAAAAGATCTGGTTTACTTCATGAAAGCTATGACTTAGTATGTAGATTTAACAATTACTCTGTAGC
>WAAB01005301.1:17233-28320 GCA_013389865.1 Piaya cayana
TGAGGGAATTGTGGCATCAGACCACATGTGTTACATGCCTGAAGGATACTCCATCTGGTAATGTGAAATACCCAGGACCTAGTATTGCTAAGGGATAATCCTTACTAGATTGTCAGGTATGTAAGAGAGCCTGAAGTCTGCTAACTTACCTGGCATAAAGCTAAATAACAGATGCATGCAGCCATTCATCATGAGATCACATCAAAGACAAACACATAACCACCATCTCCCCCTCCCACAGAGACTCTCAACCTCACAGCATGTGGAATGTCATAAATAGCTTCATTTTATAGCATAATATCAACAATACTAGGAATAGTTACCATATAGTTGCAAAGTACATGCTTCCCAGCCTCTTTGCTTTATTTAGCATACAAATAGTTAAAGAACACTTACTCCAGTAGTTCTTTAGTGTTAAAGTTCTGGCATTGATGTGAAACTTGACATCACAGCTGGATTTAACATGGAGAAATCAACATTAAGAATTAATCCATACTGAGGAGGGAGTGGGGAAATCTGTATTTTGCTCCATGAAATCCATAACAATAAGGTTATATTTTTCACTGTTGTTAACTAGCTGTTTTAGACACTCATCTGTAGTGTGGAATTCCATTTGCTTATACAAATTTAAACCTGGTTTTTACTTCTGAAGTAATTAGGTAACTCAGGTTAGCATGGTGAATTGATTGTTTTTTACAGCAGAAGCAACCTTTAAAATTTCTTTGTAATTTTTGATCTGAATACAGAACAATGACTGGAAGTAGAGAAATTAATATTATAGCATTACTGCTCAAGTTTGCCTAAAAGTTCAGGGAGTAAAGAAGTGTATAGGAAGTGAGAATGTTTTTTCATCTAATTTAATTGTGAATCTATCACTCAAACTAAGTTATGATCATTGCAGAGGCTTGCATATTGTTTGAAAATCAAGGTGGTTACAGGCATATACTATCCCTAGTTGTTTTCAAATATAGGTTATGCTAGTAAGACCTAATGGCCACAGAAAGAGCAGAGAATCTTTAATGCTCTGTACAGATATCCCATCAGATCCACCAAATGCATCATATTTCAGATGTACGTCTTACTGAGATGGATTTAACAGGTTTATCCGAATCACAAATGACCAATGCTTTTGATTGCTTTGTACACAATCCTGCATTTAAATCCCTTAGTTCTAATCATCTAACCGTTCTCTCCATTCTTCCTGACATAAGCATTAAGTGTTAATATCACACAAAGATACAGAACTATTGGTCACATAAGTGACCAATTAGGATGCAAAATAAGCTTTAGGATAAAACATTTTTTAAAAACAAGAAATCAGCAACAGTGGAAAGATGATTGAAAGATGTGGAAGTGGAGATCAATATAGTAAAGGAAGATTTTTACAGTGAAATAATTCCGAGATCTTTGGTTAAAATCCAATGTGAATAATAGATGATGTCCTTATGTATAAAGAGTCCATTAATGTTTAATATGAATTTTGCTTGAATGAAGACTTCAAGATTCACTTGTGAACTCTTTGCAGTGAAACACAATAAACTTCACTCAGCCCTCTCTGTAGCTTCATTGACATTCACTGAGAAAAACCTGAACAAGCAGCACTTATGCACTACTTCTAATGAAACTATGACACAAAGGTGAATTTTTATAATTTGTTTCAAGCTTAAACTGTGTATCTGAAATCACTTTTGCTCTTCTGCTAATTATCTTGCAGAACAAAACACATCAAGATACAGGGTTAGTTTTTATAGAAGTTATTTTGATAACAGTTTTGAATTCAAGGGCAAACTAGTAAGCATGTACATTGCAAGCTTATTTGATATTTATTATTGATTCAGAAACTATTTTCTTTAAAGACAGAAATTCTTATTAAAGATTGACTTCTAGACCTTTGCAAATAAGTTTACTGGGGCACGGATATGTTAGATGCAGGCCATTCAAGAAATATGCCCTTAAATCCATTTGCAAGGGACTTCAAAATGAATGACTTCTTATTGAATCTTCAGAATTCTGCATCTAGATAGTGCTTGTGAAAAGATCTGGTTTACTTCATGAAAGCTATGACTTAGTATGTAGATTTAACAATTACTCTGTAGCTGCATCTTCAGATGTCATAAGTATTTGCTATTAATGGCATTAATAGGTTAATAGAACATATTTAATATAATCCAAGATTACCATGGGGAAAAGAGTAACTAATTTAAAATAATCCCCAAAGTAAATGCAACTCTCTTATCTGTTAATCATAACCAAGAGCTATAAAGTTACAGCAGTACACTTTAGGATGTTGAATGTATCACGAATGCTGCTTGAAATCATCCCTTGATGTCAGAGCTAATCTCTAATTGAATTAATCTCACCTACCAAAATGTGTAAATTTTCTCTTCATCACTTCTCATTTAGTTATAGTTTCCTCATTTAAGAGGAAATTTTCCACCCTTGGGATCAGTACAGCAGAGTTATAGGTAATTACACAAATAAGATCTAAGTAACCATTAATTTTTTTTTCTTTTAATTTTGTCTTGTGTAGAATTTGTTTGGAATTTGACAGTGCTATTAGCATATGGAAAAATCCTGCAGAATATCAAAATGCATGTTCAACGCTGACTGTGGCACGCAGCATTCTTCAAGACTTTCAGTACTATGTTATTAGTCCATACCATCACATATGGAGGTGGCAGGCAAATTCCAGATCTTGCTGCTTAAGACCTGTATGAAACCCTTGAGCATTTGCTGCTTTTATGTCTTTGCAGTTTCATAATGTGCTTTGCGTGCATGCTTTGTGGCAACAGACTAGTTGAAATTCCCAGTAGCTGGAAAACTCAAATGACATATAAGGTTTCCAGCCATTGCTACAGAGTATTCACACGCAGGAAAGTCACTTTGTACTCTAATGGTCTATCCATGAGGCTATTCTAGTCACATGAGCCAATCTGTGCTGCTTCTTTCTCAAAGTTTTTGTTAGAAATAACAAATGTGCTTTTGTTGCATATTGATACAGAATGGAAAGGGTGCATAATGGCAGGAGGTGCAAATTCAAATTGTTTTCTGTTCTAGTCTTGCCCTTGCCTGCACTGTACTCAGAGATTATAGAGAGCAGCCTCACAATGGTGTCAACCAGCTGTTTTCAAACCCTTTGGTGGCTGTCAGGGCTTATCTATTTGCAGGGGTCAAACTGCTGTAATAGTTCATATACCAACTCTTCCTTCACCGATGGTGGGTTGGCTTGTATCAACCTGCTTTTTTGTCCCCAGGGCCTGGGATTAATGTCAACTATTTGGACAGAGTTCTCAAAAACCAGACCAAATACTAGATTATTATGGCGTAATGGTTATTTAACGTAAGAGTTATGCTATAGAATTTCTATATTAAAAACATGGGCAATCAAATCTACAGCTCTACAAAGTTATTTTCATTCTGTGGGACTATAGTGTATTTCATACACCTTTTTTCATACTATTTTTGTAGCTTTAAAGGAGGGGAGATTGAAAAATGCGGTGTGATCTTATTCCTGTGAGTTAAATAGCTTCTGAAATGCTGATGAAACTACTCAGAAGTTGTTCCTTTGGCTATTTCTGTTCCACTCAGCTATGTCTAAATGCTGAGAGATGCTACCTGTAGTTCAGTTCTGCTCATGTAGTAAAAGTAGTTTGCTAATCCCTCATTTGACAGTTAAAATGTGCCTACCTACCCATTTAAAAACATGTTTACTTACATGTGATGCACACTCATAAGATAGCTTCTACTTGCTGAATACACTGAATTTTATTTTTTTCCTATGAGTTACTCCATCATGTAGCCCACTGTAGAAGTAACAAAACTTAAAACAACAAATATTTCTTAAACAGCATGTGTTTTTTGCCCTAGTTATTGACTTAAACTTTCTTATGCACATTTTAAAATTAGAGCAGATCTCAATATTCTTGTACTTGGAACACGGTGTCCAGGAAATTGGTTTACTCCCCATCCCTGGAGGCATTTAGAAGATGTGTAGATGTGGCACTTAGAGACATGGTTTAGTGGTGGACTTGACAGTGTTAGGTTTACGGTGGGACTTGATGGTCTTTAAGGTCTTTTCCAAACTAAATGATTCTGTGATTTCTGTATGTCATCTACCACAAATAAACACGCAGCCATGGCTCCACAGCATACAAGGGCTTTGCTTTTGACAAAACTCCATAAATTTTGTCTTATCTTGAAAAGGCATTTTGTTTCCAAATGTTCTGCTTCTACAGTTAACTACTTTGCCCTCTATTCTTACAGGTATGACCTTGTTACAGTAGAAATCCTGAATCAGAGAGGAATTTACTGTAATATGCTGTGACCTGCATTTCTTGTCTCATGCCTGACTGCTATCAGACACTTATTGAATACCACCAGAACAGAGATTTGCATTTCAGTACATACTGCCGAATGGGCTAGCCAGGTCCCCTTTTACAGTTCAGGTAGAAAAATCAAGTATCCCTTTAAAGAGTGTTGGTTTCAGACTGAGCTAAAGCTGTTCAGAAATCTGTGTGCAAGTACCACATACCAGTTTTTAGAGATGTTGAGCTTCTGGTGACTTGCTTAGGAATGCCAAAGACTTAGTAAATTATTGCTTCTGAACACCTGCACATTCAACCAAGCATGTGTGATTTTGATTGCTTTGTCATGGCCAGAATTCAATACTGATGTATGAAAATTGATGGGTAAATATAAGCAGGGACATTAGTCACTGAATACTGTCACAGGAAAAAAAAATGTGGTAAAAAGGAAGAAGTTAATTTGGGAATTTTGACTCCCAGTCCTGAGAAGCTGCTTTTTCTCTCCACTGATCACAGATCCTCAGTGCACTATGTAAGCTAACTGAGCCTACAGTTGATTGATGTGAACTTCCCCTACAAACATGTCTGTGGAGGGTTTTAATTACTATCAGGCAAAATTTTGTAATTCCTAATCTTTAGGCATGGTAAAATGGGAGGGGAACTTCTTGCATTACCTTCTGTTCAGGATGTAGACTGAATTTGATTCTATAAAGACTTCACCTGAGCTCATATAAGCTCATATAAGTGTGTGTGTGTGTGTAATTCTGTAATTATTTTCCAATTCCTGCTAAGATCTTGCTTAGATCCACATTCTTCAGAATATTCTTTCAGTCCTTAAAAAGGGCATGAAGATCTTCCTATCAACTCCATTTTAAAAAAAGAACAACCAGCCAGCCATCCAACCAACCAAGCCTTAAGTCTCTTGGAAACCCTCTAATCCATATTTTCTAGTCCAGTTTCTCCTTCAAGCCATAAAAATAAAATTCTCCAGCAATGACTTACATAAGAAAAAAGCACACAATTCTATGCAACACTAACTGTGAAAGAAGTGTGCCTTGCCTCTGTGCGCCCAACAGTATCTACTTCTCTTTGTGATGAAGGTTTAAAGATAACATTAGCAAAAAATGTACATTTTAAAAGAAAAAAATCATTATTTTCTTTTGAAGAGAGCCATGAAAATAATGTAGCATGTTTTCCCTTAGATTAGGAAATTCTTCCTGTTAATCGAGAAAGCTTTTTAAACTCACCACCTGTAAAAAGAGATCCTCTAATACTTTCATGATAGAGTAACTTTCTTGGAGGTCTAAAAGCATAACCTGCTGTGAGGTTAATAATATGCTGGTTTTACTGTTGAATGCCTTGATACAGAGGCTATGTATTGCTTTTTGCTGGTGCTTGAGTGTGCTGTTGTTAATTTGTCTTTTCTAAATACTTATCCTTTTTTTTTCAAAGTAATATTGGATAGCTTTGATATCCTTTGAAGGTTTCTGTTGGATGTAATGGTTATTCTTTCTTTGACAGGGATGTCTGCGTGTTTAACGTTCTCACAGATATGTGAATGCATATTATGACAAACAGATATGTACTTGAAGAAATGAAATGCTGTGTGTATGCATGACAAAATACTTGCGCTTCGTATTAGGTGAAATGTACACGAATTTAGACAGATATTTGTATAACCTCACAGGGTGCTGTGAAATACACCCTTTTGTTGTTTAAGAGGCTGTGTATATGAGCTTGATGACTGAGTTGGCAGGATTTCAGGTGACTGAAACACAGCTGTTGGGCAATTTTGGTTTTGATCATTACATTTCACAGACCACTGAAACAAAAATCCTTGCATCCTAACCAAAACAGAATTGCCTCAACTTCATTAAATTATGAAAGTGTCTGGATGTGGTAATACTGACAGCTGAAAATAATCTGTGATTTCTGTCATAATTCATTAATAGTGTGTAGTGGGGTTGAGAAAAGGAAGAGAGTGTGCAAATAATTGAAATGAACACTGTGATATTTTCGTGATAGCAGCATGATAGGAAAGGACACTGTTTTCCATGCTGTTTCTTGGAATGCAAAGATTTCCAGGAAAACTTGAAACTCTCAGTCATTTTGCTCACATTAGAAAAGTTTTATTTTTCTCAGTCATTTTGCTCACATTAAATGTACATATGTATGTTTTCAGTTGTTGAAAGCTTTCTTCATCTTCAGTCTCAACTCTGAATTCCCTGGATTTCTAATAGATTTTGTACTAATTATCTCATTTTCATTTGACAGCTTTTTCTTAAACAAGCATACCCTTCCACTCCCCAAGCCCTAACAATGACAAAAACCACCACAATGATTGCCAACACCACCACCACAAAGCCCCTCTTGGAGCATGATTTCTCGCTTAATAAAGTAATGTTTAGGAAACAGTATTCGTTTTTTTCTCATCCTACTTCTTGGCCATTGTACATTGTGGGTCAGATGCCAGCACCCTACTTGGAGTAGTTCTGAAGTTAGTGATACTTGTTTTGAGTTGTTAGTGAACAATGGTGTGTTACCCAAAAACCTCATTGGTGTTAGATTCATAATGTCAGCTAGTTAATTTTGAGGTAACTTGCTAGCAAAGGAAATATTGAGAAGACTTCAGTCCAATTTGCAACATTTGTGAATTATTTAATTGCTTTTCTTTACTTTTCTTACAGGAATTGTTTCAATTATGACTCTCACTGCTCTTGCCTATGAACGCTACATTCGAGTAGTCCATGCAAAAGTGATTGACTTTTCTTGGTCTTGGAGGGCTATCACATACATCTGGCTCTACTCATTAGCCTGGACTGGTGCACCTCTTTTGGGGTGGAACAGATACACACTGGAAATTCATGGATTAGGCTGCTCAGTGGACTGGAAGTCAAAAGACCCCAATGATGCCTCTTTTGTACTCCTTTTTTTCCTTGGATGTCTAGTAGCACCTGTTGGGATCATGGCCTATTGCTATGGCCATATTCTATATGCAGTAAGAATGGTAAGTTAATTCAAATAAGGCTTCTTTTAATATAATATTTTCAGTGAAAAATGTTGATACTTTATATTAAGCTTAGGTCAGAGCCTAAATTTTCACTCTTGCTTCCTATTCAAACTTTCAAATATTTAATGTTCATCCATGTCAGCTACCACTAGAAAGTATAGAGGGAAGGAGAAAAACCAACCTAGAGCTACCAGGATCAGTTTGTGTGTAGTTTGTTTGTGTGTAGTTTTACTGGGAGGCTAGGCTTACTTATCCACATCAGACACTCTCTAGAAAAATGGGAAGAATAAACTCTGTTTGGAGGTCTCCTGATTGAAGAACTCTCTTTTCTCTTCACTGCTCATAAGAAGATAACTGTAAAACTCACACAAGTGAAGATTAAGCCCTGTTAAAACAGTTTTCCATGTTAAGGCAACCTATTTTAATTCAGTCCAGATCTTTAGTGTCATATTCTGTGGGTAATTAGTCTGGTCTTGTTCAAGTCTTGTTCAACAGTATTGGCATAACTGGTAACTATTATAGGGAGTGCTCACATATATGCCCCATCTTTTTATCATTTTATGACTTGCTCAGATAATACTAGCAACCTGCTGCCTAGTATTCTGCTTTAAATAGAGAATTCATAATTTTAGGATAAAAAGCTAAGTGGCAGATCTGTAAAGAGAAATGTATTTATGAATTTTTCTTCTCTCTAAAAATTGCTAATGACACAAAGCTACAGGATTGTCTAAATAGACAAAAGACCATTAAATATAAACTGAATTTTCTTATGCCAGTGAGTGACAGCAAGTCAGTTTTCTAAATTACTTATAATGGTAACTGAAGCATGTTTATTTACGTATGTAGATTTGTTGTTTTACAGTAGACTTGTTATACTGTTTTTCCTCAGATTATATTTTTGCATTTAATATGCACAAGAAAAGTCTGGAAAGCATGATGTAAGCTCCCAGAAAATTTGTGGTTCATAAGATAAGGTGTATAGTGTCTGTGCCTAAAACTAAATTAGAGAATTAGTTATTTTTAAATAAACATAGAACTATTCAATTTTACATAAAATTTAGAGATGTTTTGCTTTATTATTTTATGTTTTTCTCTTACAGCTACACTGTGTGGAAGATTTCCAGACATTTCAAGTAATCAAACTTCTAAAATACGAAAAGAAAGTGGCCAAAATGTGTTTCTTAATGATCTCCACATTTCTTATTTGTTGGATGCCCTATGCAGTGGTCTCCCTCCTGATAACTTACGGCTATAGCAACCTTGTAACTCCAACAGTAGCCATCATCCCATCTTTCTTTGCCAAGTCAAGCACTGCTTATAACCCAGTCATCTATATTTTCATGAGTAGAAAGGTAGGTACATTAAAGATTTCCTTATTTAAATAATCAGTAGATAATACCACAGTTGTGGAGTTCAGATCTGATTTACATTAGTCTGTAAAGCGTAAATTTAAAAAAAAAATTAAACAGCTAGATGAAATGGTAAAGATCTAATAGAATTAAAAGTACTTAAGAAGTGCTTAAAAAGTGCTTTAAATACCACCTTATCAGAATCTGGTTTTTAAATGTCTGAATTCGCACATAAGCACTAACAAGAAAGGGAGGGGAAGGAGTGATAACATTTAAGTGTCTAGTTTTGACACTTTATCCATGACATGGATTATGACTAGAAAACCTCATCTGAATCACTCCCTTATCACAACAGAGCTCCATCAGAGAAAATTCAGAATATCCAGCATCTGTTTTTTAGGATAAAAAATTGCCTTTGACTTTTATGTTATGGCAAAACAAAGATCAAACAACTCGGCATAGTATTTCAAATACTACACCAGTAATATTTCCCAGAGCTTCATTGTATTCAAAGCCAGATTCTCATGTGGATAACAGTAAGATGATTTTGGAGACAAATGTTAAGAGAACATGCTTGTTTATGAGAAACAAGCTTTTATTATTGTCTGCTTTTGTAGTCTTCATTATGAAAAATAGATGGCTGGTTTAATGTGGGTAACTAGCTAATTTCCGCACTTCACAGAGCAAAGAGAGAAATGAAGTATTTGGAGTTATCAGTGGCATGTCAAATATGTGGAAACTAGAAAACTACACACCTCTCTGTAAATCACCAATACTGTGAAGATAACTGCTGAATGCAGTTAAGCAGTATTGATGAATTTATTTAGACATTAAAACAGCTTCACTATAATCCAGAATACAAACTGGAAGTATGACATGCACATTATAAACTTCTGAAACCAATATTGTATATACTTTAAGATACCTGGAGTTTTATAGAATCACTTGACAAAGGGTAAAATAAGATGAATGATTGCTAGAATGGTTTTCCTGGATTTTCATTATCTTTTAGCTCATTATAGAGATGGAATTTTCCGTGATTTCCTACACTGGTTGACAATTACCAGGCAGCAGCCTGGGTGAGGCACCAGTTTGCAGGGACAAAGACAAATCGGTGGTCCAATCAGCTAGATGGGCAGCCAAGCAAAGGCTGCAGTGCAACTTGAACCAGGACTGAGGGCAAGGGTGAGCTTAAATGCTGTTTCTGAGTGAAAGGAGGCTTCCAGTGGGGTATCTTGCAGCTCTTCGCCCCCCAGCTCATTTCACAGCAGGTTGACTCAAGGCTACACAGCTGAATAATACCAGTTCTAGGTACTCTATACCTAGCTGTCGGGCAGAGTAGTTTATCTGAAAAAGATTTTGTAGGTTTTGATACCCAGAGCAAAACAAGCTAGTACCAGACACAATGCTAGTAAAGTCACTGCCAGGATAAGAATGAATCAGCTGAATGCACTTATTGGAGATACATTGTGAAGAGCTACTCAGTCTCCTCTTGTTCCAGATTAGGACCAAAAAGATAGTATTTCCAATCATCTTCTGGTTATTTTGCTTCCAGAAGGAATCCTAAAACTACTTCTTTATAGTATCTTTCTTCCATCTGACCTGTTCTAATATGCTTGTGCCTTTTCACTTCTGTGATAATCAGAGGTACCACTTATCTCTGAAATTTTCAAGTCCTCCACATGACCATTTTTAGATCAGATTATCTTTATCATCTTGTAACGTTCTAGGTCCCCTTTTCAACAGAAGCTAGTGCCTTCCATGTGTCTGAATACAATTAATTTCCTGTAACCAAAGCTTGTTCCAAACTGGCATGTCAGAGAGCTTCTTGCATAATAGCTTGCAAAACCAAGTCAACGGCCATGCAGGATAATACAGAATAATCTTTAACACAGCTAAATGGAAGGGTGTACAGACAGATGTCATACTTCCTTTTCAGAGAAAAGGTGGGTTGTTTCCCCCTTCCCATCATTTGTTGCAGTGATTTTTGGTTAGGTGGGGTTTTTTTTATGTTCTTTTCATACATTCCTGGAATGTCTTGTTATGGTTTATTAAAGGAAGAGGAAGCTGCACACTTATTTCTTCTAAAACCAGATAATTTCCCCAAGGGATCATATTCGAGCTTTAGATGTGTGCAGACATGGAACTACTGAATTAATGCATCCTTTAATCTCCAAAACTGTGTGCTCTGCTTTGTGAATGTTGTGCCCATCTACAAGAAGGGTCACAGGGAGGATCCAGGGAACTACAGGCCTGTCAGTCTGACCTCAGTGCCAGGGAAAGTCATGGAACAGGTGATCTTGAGTGCTATCATGAAGCACATGCAAGAGAACTGGGTGATCAGGCCTAGTCAACACAGGTTTACAAAAGGCAGGTGTTGCCAAACTAACCTGATTACCTTCTATGACAAAGTGACTTGGCTGC
>WAAB01005301.1:36899-66667 GCA_013389865.1 Piaya cayana
GGCTGAGAGAGCTGGGGTTGTTTAGCATGGAGAAGAGGAGGTGGATGAGGGGAGACCTCATTGCTCTCTACAATTACCTGAAAGGAGGTTATAGAGAGGAGGGAGCTGGGCTCTTCTCCCAAGTGACAGGGGACAGGACAAGAGGGAATGGCCTCAATCTCCACCAGGGGAGGTTCAGGCTGGACATCAGAAAAAAAAATTTCACAGAAAGGGTCATTGGGCACTGGAACAGGTTGCCCAGGAAGGTGGTTGACTCGCCTTCCCTGGAGGTGTTTAAGGCATGGGTGGCAAGGTGCTGAAGGGCATGGTTTAGTGATTGATAGGAATGGTTGGACTTGATGATCCAGTGGGTCTTTTCCAACCTGGTGATTCTGTGATTCTGTCTTAAGTATGCTTGATGGGCTGTTGGACATGAGTTCTAATTATCCTCCTAGAGGTAAAATAAAGAGGATTTTTGTCCACTTCTGAACCCCCTTGCAGTGCTGAGCGTGAAAGATCTTTTGTATAGGTTGTACTAGCACAGAATCTGTGTGCATCACACAATACCAGTCTAGATCTTCATGTCACACAATGACTTCTAATAATCATGACTCATGACTTTCTAGACACAGCTGTAAAATAGTCGTTTCCTTTGAACCCCTCAGAAAACAATAAAACTTTACAAATTACAAAACTATGTATAATTTTCAATTTTTCAGTTGCCTGAAGGCTTCTAAATGAGAAGACAGTAGGACAGGGGAGAAAAAAAAAGGTATGGTATGGTTGTAGGAAAACATTATTTACTTTTTTAAAAATAGAACAATGCCTGACATTTCTACTAATGTGAGGAGTACATATTTAGAATGTTTAAGAGTATATTACAGTGTCTAAAGATGCTCAGTAAATAATTAGTTCAAGTAACATAGCTATTTATGGCTACAGAAAATAGTCCAACTCATAAATATTAGATTTATTTAAATTATTAAGTAAAAGCTTAGGTATAGCTATCTTTCTCCTGCTCTGAAGCTACTTCTATTAAAATTAATAGAGACTGTTTTCCAGAGAATTGCTATGAAGTGTACTGACAATAGGTAGCATTTGTTTTGATAACTGTATTGAAATAGCTTATTAGCACCTATCACTGCAATAATGTTTGATAGAATAATAATCATATTTACTTTGAGTTTTATCTAATTTCATTTTATACATCCACAACACAGTATTGTTTTAAAAAACCACTCAGCTTTTGAAAGACTTTTAGGAGATCATATGCTGCCCATTTTCAAGGTGCAATGAGGAATTGGTGATTAGAAATGACATGTTGCTGCCTGAAGTGGACAGAACGTTTCCCAGGAACGGTACATCTCAAGCATCTCAAGCCTTACCTTTTGAACATTACCTCTTAATACCTGGTCCATGAAACATTACAAAGAGGCACATAAATGATCTTGTGTTTCTCAGAAAGACAACGACCAGCAACACAAATTGTCTAAAATGTCAAACATAGGTAAATTTAGTAAACATGTCTTCCTTTCTTTGTTTAGGCACTTATTCCTTTTTTAAATTTAATTTTTAGATTAACAAAGCATTAGTTTGGTGGGTTTTTTTTTTTAGTGAAGGCAATTGCATGTTTCTATTTTTTTCTATTTTTCAACCAGTTATAACTTACTTTCAGCAAGAGTATGTTCTTTCCTAGCAGAACAGCTCCAATGTGTGGATTCTGATGAGTAAAGAGCACAACATACTGGAGATCTCAACCTTGTTGCAGGGTTTATGAAGACAGAATCAATTTGGCAGTGGGAAAAGGGACTGAATTCCTGTCTACAGATATTTTTAAGAGAATGATGTAAAGTGAGACAGCATCAGCATGTACTTTAAATATAAAATATCCATACATGTATTTTGCACATAATATATGGTTATATCTGAACATAAGGGATTAATTGATCCTAAAAATATGTCAACTTTTGTTGCAAACTGCTTGAGACGTGGATCGGAGACCGGTTTTTATCCAAACCAAGTGTCATCCTGCAGAGGGAGCTGTTGGGTTATCAAGTCAAAAACGACTATTACGTTCTTATTGCTGGAGTTTGAATTTTGCCTGGTTTTTTTGTTTTGTTTTGGTTTGGTTTTTTAAATTGTTGTTTTCATAGTGAGCTTGCATGAATGCTTAAAATTTTTGTTTTCTTCAGGCTTTGCTAAATTCTGTTTGTCCTTCCTGGAGGTGACAATTACATGCTTAGTGCTTTCTCTACAAATGAAACAAGATAAAAAAAGAGGTCTATCCTGTTCCAGAGTACAAGGGACAGTATTTAATTTGTACAAAATGCAGCAGATCTCACAAGGGTGCAAACTGTCCAAGTGTAATATCTGTGTATAGCAAGCTTTGTGCAGATGGGAGCAGCATTGTGCTTTGTCTGAGAAAGGAATTGAACTACTTCCATGAGAAAGATGAACATACCACTAGAGATAGTCTAATTTAATATGCACTGAAGAGGTGGTCTATATTTAACATACTTTTATTTGTTGATGCTTCTAGTTTTAACTATGCTGTACCTCATGATTATTAGAAATCCCCAAAACTAGAAAGTTGTTTTCCTGGTCGTCCTTTGTCAGTCTACTGAGGTGACTGTATCTGATATTGCCTTAGATGTTGGCAGTAGACACATGCTGATTCGTGATTATGTCAGACTGGTGATTCCTTTCAGAAGCTAAAGCTGTTCCTTTTGTATTATATGTGGACCCAACTGGAAGACAGATCTCTCAAGTGACAGGGAACAGGAGAAGAAGGAATGGTCTCAAGCTCAACCAGGGAAGGTTCAGGCTGGACATTAGGAAAAAAATTTTCACAGAAAGGGTCATTGGGCACTGGAACAGGCTGCTCAGGGAGGTGATTGAGTCACCTTCCCTGGAGGTATTTAAGGGATGGATGGATGAGGTGCTGAGAGACATGGCTTAGTGATTGATNTTACACATGTGTGCAAAAGTATGGAAACTTAGAACTCCACTGACTACAACTGAAGCCTATAGATTTATTTCATACCCAAGTATCTAAATTTTGTACACCCAGATATGGATGTGTCTATGTGGGCTTGAATCTTCCCCTTCTTGGCTCCTTAACACAATCACTCCATCACTTTCCTTTGTAGATGAGTTTTGCTGAGGATTCCTGTTTCCTTCCCCTCCCTCTTTCTTTTTTGTCTCTTTTGTTATACCTTGAGCAGAATACTTTGAACTTCACCTGGACAACTTAGTTCCCTGGCATCTAATCACCTAGCATCTAGGCTGTCAGGTGTAATAACGCCTTATTTGGATCTGGCCCAGTTTTTTACAATTGTTTCAGGTGGCTGGCAGTTTGAGGCAAATTGTTGTCTGAACTGTAGTATCATGATCATTGCTAATTTCTCATATGAGTTTGACATTAATGAACATAATTCCACTAAGCAGCATAATTTCCTTGGAATCANTTCCCTGGCATCTAATCACCTAGCATCTAGGCTGTCAGGTGTAATAACGCCTTATTTGCATAAATGATCTGGCCCAGTTTTTACAATTGTTTCAGGTGGCTGGCAGTTTGAGGCAAATTGTTGTCTGAACTGTAACATGATCATTGCTAATTTCTATGATGAGTTTGACACTAATGAACATAATCCCACTAAACAGCATAATTTCCTTGGAATCATGTTCTCTTACTGAAAAATATTGCATTTAAATACTTTTGGCTAGCACTACTTGGGAAGAATGAAACAAACAAAATTCTTTCAGTCTTTTCTAGAAATAAAAAGTCTTTAAACATTTTATTCCATCCCAAGCCTGTAGGGATTTTTGTAATTTCAAAGACAGCAGCTGCTGAAGTACTATGGACTTGAAATGGAGACAGTTAATGCTACTGTATAAGTGGGAGAAGAGATGGAGGGAATGTGTTGAGAATATTACCCCTGAAAACAATGTTCTAACAGAACTAGCTTTCCTTGGAATAGATTGTTAGCCTGAAAAAGACATTTTTGACTTCTCCACAAAGAGTGAAGCATCATTGACAAATTTACTGTCCCTGAGAATCTTTCAAGTCCAGTGCTCTTTTTTCCTTCAAACTTGTGGCAATGATCTGAATCTAAAACAGTTTTCAACTTATTTTTATCAGTTTGTTGGCAACCACTAGAACGGAGATACAAAATGCAGCCAAATCAAGATTGCAGGGATTTTCATGCATTTAGTGTTCTGGGGAAATTAACTGTATGACATAAAAGACAAAAGGGACTCCAACATAAAGATTCTCCAGTAAAATCCACTTTGCATCCTGAAACAGTGAGTTTTTTCATATGGGTCCTTCATCACTGTACTGCCTAATTACCCCAAATTATCTTCACACTAATCTACAGTGAGATGGTACTATATCTCATATCAGTAACTAAGCTGAAGACATGCCCCACAGGAAAATCTGTGGCAGCAAAAGGAATGTTCTCTAGTGCTGTGAACTCTCCTACACTTGAAAAGACAACCCCTCCAAGAGAGATTTGAACCACTTTTCTTGACAGGCAAGAAGATACATTTACTGCTGCTAACAAGGAAGGAGAGTAAAAGCAGCTCCTGCACAGAGAGCCACAGGAGGGTGAATTTTCTGATGGTGAAAGTAATTGTCTTTCATTAAATAGCTTGTATTCCCAAACTTCAACATTGCTTTCCTTAGCAGCTATTTTAGGATTCAAGAACATTTGAAAGCTACATTTAATTCCAGCATCTATTTTTTTTAACTTCATTTTAAAAAGCTGTAGAAATAAAGGTCACAAAATGCTAACTAAATTTCTCAGGTCACTGCTTTTCAGTGGCTGTTGCTAGAATGAACAAAAATGTTATGACGATAATATGGATTAAATAACCCAAAATATATTTTCACTCCTACTATTCTAACAAACATAAAGATCACAAGGCATAATGATTTAGCAGACATTTTTCCATGGTTTGATCAACCACAGGGTTGATGCAAGAAAGCCTTTCAAATGCAGTCTTTAGCAGTAAAAGCAATTCTATACACTTATTTTTTCCAGCTAATGGTTTAGTTTCAGGGGACACAGGTAGATACCGTGCAGCACAAAGTAAGTCATTATCAGAATTTCAAACTTCTAAAATGCTGAACAGATAAAAACTAGCTTTGTCTGTCTTGGAGACAGATATTCTCTTAATTTTGTCAAAACAGAACACAGGGGTTGAGTGCCTTCCTATCTTGTTGTCTTAGACTTTATCATCTGTCAGTTTTCCCTACAGTTATTCTCACACTTGGCTCTCGGTATCACACTGCTCCCTTAACAGCCATGAGATTTGGAAAACAATTAGCAAGAGAACAAGTGTAAATTCTTTGGGGATTCATTTGTTTTGTTTTGTTTTCATATTGTGGCTGTCCTGGTTAATATCGACTGCAAGTATTTGACAGGTTACATTACAAACCCTCATGTCTCCTACACAATGAAACAGTATTAGTACTCTCATTCATTAAGCAAGAAATCTAGCTGAAGGAAGTTTTGGTACAAGGAGTCATAGCTCCAAATGGACAAGAAAGATAACCTTATAGACTTTTCAGATGGCCTAAGACTGACCTGGGGTAACAAAATACCATTTCACGTTTGTGGACACAAATCCATTGTAGAATGTCTTGTTGTTAATGTTAGGAGCAGCATTTCAACCCATGCAGGGTGGATAAGAAAACATGTAGTTAAGCAGGAAAATAAGTGTAGCCTGAAACAATGTGTTGAAAGCACTTGGATGAAGCAATACTCAGAGAATACAAGATGAGAGAGTAAAAGCTGTTTGTAGCTCTAAAAGAATTTTTGGCCTGAGCAAGGCCACTGATAACAGTGAATTATGAAGCATCAGAGCCATAGCTGGCCAGGCTTTTGGGAGGTGTCTCTACAGCAGAGAGGTGGACAGTAAGTGAGAACTAAGGAAGCTTAAAGAATCTGGCAAGGATCTGATACCCACAGAAATAGCTGTTCCTCTCCCTCTGCCTATCCTTCTGAAAATAGGGTAGCTGCTGATGGAGTAGCTCTTTTGTTGACAATATACAGAAGATGTGTTTTAGCTGTTGATTTACCAGCCAGAGATGTTACTCAGAACATCTTGAAATCTGTACCAAAAATAAACAAGAAACTCTATTTAACATGGGCTGAATGACAATTAGTTTTTACAGCTGACTTTGCTGAGTCAGAAGAGAATACATTTCACAAGTCAGTTGGTTGATGCCAGCAGTTCTTGCTCACCACAGAAGAGGTTAAAGTCAGTGGGAGATGGGTATAGGCAGTAATCTTCAGAGTTAAACACAACTGTTCAACAGATTAAATTGCTTTTACTATCTGTGGATTTTTTTAAAATGAAGTTATACCATCCATCCTCCCTCTCTTTGCATTGTTTTTGACAGCTGCTCTTATTTACAGGAAGCATGAGGAGAGAAGCCAAGCTGCAGACCCAGTAGGGTTCCTCAAGGTCAGCTATTCTGTGGCTGTTGTCTATAAACAGCATTGTGCATATGCTGTCAAGGTTCATGGTCTTTTCACTCCCAGCAACTGCCATTTTCTTTTAATGGGAGGTAAATCAGGGTCTTGTGATATATTAAGCCACTGAATCAGAGCTTCACTCCTCCTACTCTTTTTGGTTTGCATGAACACTGAGAAGCAGTTAGTATGAGTTTCATATTAATGCTTAAGATAGATTCTTAGATATCACAAAGGACCACTGGAATTCAAGGGCAGAAAAACTACAGTGGGCACAAAGGAACCCATGTATTTTGATGCTTTAAATACAATAAAAATGAAACTCAAACAAGAGACAGCTGTATGAAATACTGTGGACTGTCTGTGACTTTCTCAGTAGAACAAATTAAATTAAGATTAAACTACTGACAGCAACCTGCAAAGGCAAGCTCAGATTTGTGCTGGTATAATTTTGCATTAATATAAAGGAGAAGTAGGGCAGGCCGTCCCTGTACTCTCCAGCACTGAGCAGATCTGGCCACAGGTCAACCCCAGGCCTAATTTTGAACCAAGGATTGTGGAAACCTTCTTGACTGAAAACACCTTGGAAGGAGGAAGTTATGTGGAGCTCCTCCAGTCATGAGCTGCAAGCAGGAGAAGGATTGAGCAAGTGTGTGGTTTAACACTATAAGAGAGGCCTGCACAAGAAGCACTGGCTCAGAGAAAAACAAGTCTAGCCCAAGAAAGACAATCTTGCAATAAATATCATATGCAGTCTTGTTGGACAGAAGAATAAAAAGTTAAACTGACATAACTATTAACCAACTGAAAATAAGAAAGGATGATGCATAATTTGTTACAAACACTCAACCAGAGATCTGATCAACCATATAACGTTTTGAGTCTTATGTTCAAATTAGAATAGTATATAAAGACACAGTTAACACAATAAAGGGTCTTTGATCCATCAGATTGGAGTCCGTGTCTCAATCCCCTTGGCAAAGCGTCTCCACTTGGAAAAGCAAAATTAATGCCAGATTATGATCACAGAGGAAGCAGAAGATAAATTGCAAATGTCAACATCTGGCTCTGCATATGTCCCTTCCCTTCCCCTTCCCCTTNGAACATCTTAAATCTGTGGTAGAGTGGTGCTCCCTCAACTCTTTTCTGTCAAGCAGATGTGGCAGCTAAACTAGAACAATGATCTGGCAGCTGTCTGTGGAGAGAGGTTATAAAGCCTCCACAGGTAGCATTTTGCTGTCAGCTGCATCAGAGATGTCATGAATTGAAGTGGCCTGCAGAGTGAATTTTTCTCACTGAGCTAACTCAGTGCTGCTCTGCAGCATGACTAAAACCAAGTTTTGAAATCCTAAGCATAATGGATTGCAAGCAGAGACCTGTGCGCTCATGTCATGGGGAGAAAAAGCAGCAGAAAGCATAGAGATAGGATCCAAAGCTGAGGCAAGGGTGTGGAGGCATCATTTTACCTCTCTTGCTGGGTGATCAGAAGGCACTGGGTCCACAGGCATTCCAGAGCCTTGAAGCAATTCTGACTTTCTCCACATCCCCTTTAGCCTCAACCCAGAATGGTGCTGCTGATGTGGGAGTCTTACTCTGCTGCAGAGAGAGTCTGTTAGGGCTTGTGTGGCACCTTCTACGTAAAACATGCTTAAATGTAGACAAGTTTTCCAAAATGTCCAATACCTTGCAGCCTGTTTCACACTAGAAACCTCCTCTGCATCTACTGGTAACTTACTTGGTGATATAAAAGGTTTGCCTAGAAATGTTACCTTGGGAATAAAGTCACCAAGCTTATTGCATTCAGGTCCTGAATAATTTTGTCATTTTGTGTTACTGAGGTGACACAAACTCACCTGATACCTGTAGTGAAAGGAACCCACTTCATTCATGAATTCTTAGGTGACAGAAAGCTAACATAGTCTTGAGGGCATTGGTAGTCCCTAATGCCATCCTCAGGTTATTAGCATTTGCAAAGACATTTTGAACGTGGTTTCCCAGTTGCCTCCACACTTTGTCTTCTTTTTTTCCCCTGAATCAGAGAGAAGTTCTACAAAAGACAGTTTTATCGTCAATTTCGAGGTCAATCTTGGTGTGTTAGGAAAATGTGTTTCAGTAAAAAGAGCTAGAAGAAGATAGAGAGGTTTTGGACTTACACATTTGTCTTATGTAATTAAGTGCAGCGGGAGGCACAGAGTTGTCAAGGACATGAGAGAGAGATTGCAGTTACGGATTTTGAATGTTTTATCTTAGTATAAAGACTTCTAGTTTAACTATAAAAAATCTCCTCCTCTTAGAAATTCTAAAGTCCATGGTAACTGCAAGCTTACAAGTGCAAGAGAAAAGAATGGAAGAGAAGAGTAGGAAATGTTGCTTGAAGATTTCATTAATGAGCAGAGGTTTTTAATAAATCAGTGCTTATAACTATTTATCAACCTGACAGCTGCTTCCCTCATCTCCATCCCACGGTTTGTTGACATCACATTAACTTCTTCATTTCAGAGAATGGAACATTAAGGCAATAAAAACTGGTGTGAAAAGTGACTCGTATGGGGAATAACAATGCTAGTGAAAATGAAATCTTTCATTGATTTTTACTTGAAAGGGAAGGTGACCCTACCCTGCGTGAAGCTGTAACCATGGCAGCAAATCTAGTCACTGGGGGAAAAAAAATATTCTGCTTTTACAGTAGGAGATGGAAATGGACTCTTTAAACTGAACATTTTCAAGCCCATGATTGGGAGCTTGAGAGGTTTTCATTTAATAGGCTTTGATTTTGAAAATGGATTGTGCTACTGTACTTCTAGCAGAAAAGATGACAGTGGGAAAAGACCACACTTGGTAATTGGGCCACATCAACACAGAGAGCTGAGGGACACTTGCATTAGAAGAAAGCCGAATCCCTGATGATGATATTTTCCAATAACAGGTGTCAAGCATACAACAGTGTGTCCCAGATATATGGGGACAAACTGTTACTTAGATAAAGGACCTTTACATCATTAGCTGCATAAAGGGACCATGACACATTGAAAAAGAGCCTGGATGTAACCAGGAATTCAGGCTGAAACACTTAGGGGGCACTGTAATTCTCTCAAGTACTTCACAAAGTTCTAATTCTCATTATCACCTGGGAAAGAGGGCAGCACGAACACTGAGCCAGCAAGGTCGGCTTGCTTACCTTAAATCAGAGGAAGAAATCTATGTTAAATCTAGTGCTGGAAGCATGGTTTTCAGAGCATTCCTGATCCTGCATCAGTTGCCCTCCCAAGTCCTGTAGTTTCCTCCTGAGCCATGTAGGCATGGCCACCACATTTGATAATGCATGTTGCCCTAAAACACATGCTGCTTCTTTAGTGGTTGGAGGGATTCCCACATGTGGAGAGAGCTGAAGGGCCCTGATCTGTCACCTTGGGGCTTACTCTGGTTTGTGCCACAGGCAAGCACAGCACAACTCAACAATAGTGGGTACACTCTCTCCTTTACAACCATAGTGGGAGCTGGTTGAGGGACGATACCAATGAAAATCTCAGCTCCTGCATGTCTCCTCAGAATCATAGAATCACCAGGCTGGAAAAGACCTCCTGGATCATCAAGTCAAACCATTCCCATCTATCCCTAAACCATGTCACTTAGGCATACTTTGATCCATTTTAAAAGGCTTTGCTCAGCACTGCTGCGTAAACAAAGACAGATGGAGTGTGTATTCTCCATTTTATAAAAAATAAAAGCACATGATATATCCATATTAATGAGGTACAATCAATTTCAATCTGCATAGTGTAACTGATCCCTTTTTGTTTTTAAAGTAACTGCTCTCTAAGGGCATAGCTGTTTAGTCCACTGGGACGGTTGCTAGGAAATGACAGACATTGAGTCAAAATATTATTTGGAATGTTTTAAATTAAAATTAATGTACCCCAAAGTGCATATCAATGACAGCACCATAAACTCATGTACAGTCCTGCAGCCCAAAAGAAATGTTCATTTTTATATTAAAATGTTACGTCTGTTAGGTACTGTGTACTTAATTTAGGATCTCTTTGTAATTACATCAAAAAAGTTGATTTAGAATCTAGAAACAGAAAGCTTGCTTCATAGCAGGACTTCAATTCAAAAACTGTTTTGTAATCCTTGCTGTGCTAAGTAATCATGCTAAAATTAAAAACACTCGTCCTTGTAATGCCAAGTAAGAGAGTATCACATATACATGCTGCTGATTCTCCTTGTTTTTTATGGAGGTTGCCCTGAAGGTGTAATCTCTGCAGTAATGCACAACTAATTGGAATTCAAAGGAAATAAGGAAAAAGCAATATTCAACTTCAAATGTAGTCTTCAAGATCTATTCACACCAGCAATCCTACTCACTGCCACAGCTGGGCATGCTGCATGCTTTTCCCAGTGGGATGCATGCTTTTATTATATCATATCAAAACGTTTCCTTTTTAAATTCAAGCATCTGATCCCAAACTTCTCTACTAATTTTATAAAAGGCTGTGGCCTTGTTTGCATTACACATCCTGGAGACAGGACCAGCATAAGACTTGCTGCAGAATGACCAATCACACTTCCAGTGGAGGCATGCAGAAATCTGTTTCTCAGCATGTGACTCTTGTTGCTTTGATAATGGCATCCACTGGGGTTTATATTTACAACACAGTCCCCTGGTACAGCCTAGGTTAAGTGGGAAAGTGCCTTTCAGCAGGCAGTAAGGGGGAAGGGAATTTGCTTCAGTAGGCACTGAGGAATGAGAGAGGCTTGAAAAAGATTGTTTGAGGATAATGATCAAAGAAGAGAAGTAGAGGTCAGAGAAAAAGTCAAGTGTGAAAGCTAGAGAATCAGAGGATAGGAGAAAAAGAAATTAAAAAATTATAGCAAATACTCGAATGATCTCACTTATAGATTTCAAAGGAGAAGAAGGATCAAACTTCCTTCAGTGCTGGGTCACTGCTGGAAGGCTTCACTCAGATCCTCTGAAGATGCATTTTCCATCTTGACAACTAATAAGTGATTGTGCAGGCTGACTGGCAAGCCTCTTTTTCAACAGACCAATATGCTACTGGATTATTTTTTCTGGCATCACTTTTTTTGAGTACTAATTGGAAAAGAAACAGAAAGAGACTATAAAAGCAAATCTCTGCCTCCCCACTTCCCTTTCACATGAAACTCTGCTTTTCCCACTAATTCTGGTGCTGTGTAGGGAATATATATATATATCCATTATAGTAAATGTGAAAGGAAGAAAAGAATAATAATAGAATAGGGCATTCAATGGCAGTAGAATGTCCACACAATAGAGGACATGAGAATAGAAAAACAAATGTGATTTTTAAGGGAAAATTCTGAGAGAGATGGACAGGTTTAGGAGAAAAATAGCAGAAAGAGTTATGAACAGTTAGGGGATGCATAAGGTTAAGTAAAATTTTGTCCCAAACTTCTCTTCAGGCAGTAGATAATACTTCCAACACTGTTTATGTTCTAGCAAACTGTTTTTGAACTGCAACAAATACCTTGAAATTAAAAACTGTAATGAACCTGTATTAGTTGTTTTTTCCATAAATGAAGCAAAACTAGAAAGACATTATTCTAAATTATAAAGAAGCTTGTTAAAAGCCTTTGGCAAGATTAACTTTGTGTGAGTCAGATTAGCATATTGAAAAGGCATAATCATATTCCCATCAGGGGAAGAAAGTGTCCATTTTTGCAGAAATCCTTGTGTTTTGATATATTGTGCTCACTTGCATATGGTAGCCATGTTGCACCAGGAGTTTATTAATTGTGGAGCTATTCAGCTATTTATTTATTCATTCAATATTTATCTTCTTCTAGGGTCATACGTTACCTGCCAACAACTCATAAAAACTTCATTTTGCTTAGTAAAGGTGATACTAGTAACACATTGAAGGAGTCTTTCTATTCTGAGAACTCAGAATAGTCCACAAAATGTTCAATTGCAGTGATCTGGATAGTCATACTATTAAAAACCTCTTTAGGCTTTGATATGGCTCAGTTTCAAAGTGGATGGTAAATGGTATACGCACCTGAATGTGTGCGTATACACAGAACAAAAGGGAAAATACAGATACATACAGAAGGCAAAGGAAAAATGCTGGTGTAGAACAGAGGTCCTAGTTAGAGTTGCATCTGTTGAGTTACTGTACTATATTAGGTATCTTACATAAGAATTTATGTTTTGGATCCTGAATATGCTAATCACTGCTTCTCATAACATACACGTGTTCTTTAGATCAAAACCGGATTAAACTCCTAGAAGCTATTAGGAGACATCTGCATCTCCCTCACTGACAGCTGTGTGGTCAGAATCTGCACCAACAGGGGATCAACAAACTAATGAGAAAGTCTTTTGATGCAGGTGACAGAGACGAACACCCACGCATGAAGAAGCCCGAGGCAGGTGCCTGTCAGTCTGAGTGTACAGAAAGCATCTACTTCAAATACAAGGCAAACCATAAGTGAGTCAAGTCATAAATTGCTTCTAAACAGGACTTTGTTATAAACCTTTTCCCCTTGCCTCCTTTCTCCTTCTCATTTCCATTCCCCCATGCATTGCATTTATTTGGGTAGGGATTCATCTCAGTACTTGACCAGCAGTTAGTTTCACCATATTAAGAAAGAAGTTAAATCACAAGAGGAATGATGACTTTCTCTCATTAACATGTTAACTTGTTCCATACTTGTGATTCTTACTGAAGATCTGAAATGCTGTCTTACAGTACAGAAATCCAAATCCTGCTCTGTACAAACTAGAGGGTAAAGAATGCCACCAGTACAGGTAGAAGCCAGGGCTCCAACTTTTCGGGTGGGTGAAACACCTATTCACTGGTTAGACTAACAAAATTAAACTAGAAGAATATTAAACTATGTCAGGATAATTAATAACATTGCATGCCAAAGTCATACAGGTCATAGTTTTTCTTTCTTATTAGATATCTGCTTGTTCTTCCATGCAACTCTACTAGGATGCTCCTTGCTAAGTTGTACTGTATCAAATCCTCTATTGTACTGATCATTTTGGCTCATGAACAATAATGTCTCAGGGAAACCTTTTCAGTCATTGCCTTGCTTGCATGGACGTGTAGTTTGAATGCTTATCATTCTTTCTTGCCCAGTTACCTTTATTCTTGTTCAGAGCAGAAATGCAGGCAAATTTCAAAGATAAAAGCACTTCTAAATAAGAAGCTAAGCAATGAGAATTGTTCAAGGTCTACTGGTTTGCTTCAGCAGTGTCCTTCACCTGACAGTGAAATGAAGTCTTTCACAGAGTTCATAATAATCAGTTGCATTGTATTGTGTCATATGGGCAAGAAAAGGGTGTATTTGAATAAATACTGTCAGACTAACAGTTATGTCCATCAGTATGTATTTAAAATTGTCTGGTTATAGTAAGCCTGTACCTGTGCAAGCAGGTCCAACAGTGCTCACTCCCTGCTTCCCTTCTGGCTATCTGCCACCATCTTCTCTGGACATAGCCATTGGGCCTCTGGAGCACCCTGGAGTAAGGACAATGGAAAAGATAAAGAAAAAGGCTAAAGCACACATTCCCAATTATTTTCCATTGATGTGTCTTCTTCAGCAGCCTCATCAATTTACATATACATGAGTTTACTTTAAGTTCTCACCCTGGAGGAAAAAAATTTGGCATTTGCTTTCATGAAGAAAGGGCTTCTCCATGTCCAAGAGCTAACATGCTCCACAGCTCTCATTGCAATCCTCCAGGATATCGCTTGTGCAGGGACTGATGCCTGCAGCACAGCGACCTTTTCCCTGATTCAGTGTCTTCTTTAGGACGCCTTGCAGCTCCAGCATGGAAACTCTGTTCTCCCCACTCTTGGGCTGACAGAAAGGCCGGACCATCTAAAGAAACAATATCATTCAGAAACATCCTCAGATTTGTCTCTGAATTCAACTGTTCTGGACCCCCTGAACCAGTGGGCATGAAAGCTGTCCAGCACCTGAGTCAGCATTGCCCTCTTCAAGCAGCTGAAAATCTGTCCCCTCCTCTTTTAATCCTACCTCCTCCTTTCTTTCCTGATTCAGTGTCAGGGAATCAAAATGCCAGGCAGAATATTCAGCAGCTAATAGGTGGAAGGATCAGAGAAATAGAATAATTAGGGTCAGTCGGAGCAAGCTAACCTTACTCTATGAGGAAATGTGTGAGTAGATGTACTAACAGACAAAATAATGATTGGTATTGGATTAGGTGTACTACCCTGAACTCATTGCAGTCGTTTAGGTGATAAACAGTACAGAATTTAAAAAACAAGCCAGTGGCAGGAGGGAAATTTTTTTTTATTCTAGGGCAAATTAGAAACTTCCTGTGTACCTTCCTATATAAAACTTCCTTTCTGTGACTGGGAAAGTAGCCAAATTAAGATTTCTTTTCATGGCATCTACAATAAAATGTGGCAACTACTTAAATTTCTCCAGGTGCCAGTGGGTATCAATGGACATCAAACAACCAAAAGTACTTGCCCAAAGAAAATCATACATTACTTAGATAATCCTGCTGGATGCCTGTCATCTTTGATTAAAAAAGTATACCCCTCAAGATACACTCCTACTGAAATATGGGAGTCAGCCACAAAAAAGCCTTATTTCAATACTTGGGGATCCATTCTTTGAGGTATGTAAAAAGGCAATGATCTCATAAATCTCCTTTTTAAGTAAGTATATGTTTCAACAACTAAACTGAATGAATAAAAAAATTGCATAGACTATTATGATGGTCTGGAAGAGGAAAGGAAAGCTGCTTTTCCCATAGACAGACATCTTCAGTTCTGTTGGCCCAGAAAGCCTGTTTACTTTCAAAATGCTGTTCAGTGAGACAAATGTGGTGCTTGATAAAGAAAGGACACCATCACAGATGATTGCACAGCCAATCTGAGGTTACTGAACCCCTCTGCTTTTCCCTTGTAAGACTGAGTTACATATTTTCTTGGCAAGAAGGCTGCACAGCCAAGAGTGAAACAGGACATATGTGGAGGGAAGGCATCAGTACGGGGCCAGCAAAAGACCTCCAGGTTCATCAGCATGCCATGGGAAGTTAAACGAGAGCCCATAGCTTCTGACTCAAGAGAGGAAGATCAAGAATAATTTCTACATAGCAGTGCTGTATAAAAATAACTAAATTAGCACAAGGACTGGATGTAGTTATGACATATGTATGAGGGTTTACCTGCATCTGGCCTCTTATATCAGCCAAGATAGAAGACCACAATGTATAAGTTCCCCCCACCCCAGTCACTGAAACAGCTTGGGATCTCTAGACAGTGATGCATACTGGAATCTAGTGGAGATGCTCAACAGATGGCTCGGGAGAGTTCTCAAAAGCAAAACAAATTAAGTAGCTGGAGGGACTTACGTTTACATGGGAAATGGGATTTTGCTGTTCCTGAATTACCATACTGCTTCCAAATGTTTTCTTCAAACCTAGTGCTGTTAAGGACACAAGGTGTGCCAAAACCCATTCAGTTTAACTGTGTAGCATAAAAGAATCTCCAATTTGCAGAGCAACTTAGTTCACCAGGGAAGGTGCTATAAGCTTGACTGCTTTGCATAGAGCTATGGATCTGAAGTCAAATACAACATTTCGAGGTCAGAGCTGCTGAACCAGATATGCAGAAGACTGAAATGACAGATAAAGCTTGAAGAGACATTGTAAGCTAATTTGGCAAAGATACAGAGAGGTTTTAGAAGAAAATCTGCAGAAGTGAAGTTTTCAGGTTACTCTGAAAAAGCATCAGCTGGAGCTCAGATTAATTTTATTTACTTGCACAGAGCTAGGAAGAACAGTATGCTGGAAGAAGACATTAAAAAGTGAACTTTGAGAAAGCAAAGTGAAACAACTACACTGGAAAGCTGACAGGGGTTAGTTGTCTTTGAGCTGGGGACAAGGTAAATGCTACCCACAGCTACCTGACATGGATAAAAAGAAGTCTCCTGAAGGTATGTGTTAGAAGAGTATCTTTCTGTCTCAGAAAGTGTATTGTAAGGTTTATCACTGAACTGGATCAGAATCAGAATAACAAAGACAATATAAAGAAAATGGAAACATACTCTGAGGAAGAACACACAGGAGAAATGGAGCAATGACAGCAACAATTGCCCATGCACCACAGTAGAAAGTTCATAGCAAAAATATACCAAACAAAATGGATGGGTTTTGAAAAAGAGTCTCTGTTATAATACATGTTCCTCAAAAGTGGGCTCATGAATGAGGGAGCCCCAAGGAACAAAGCACAGCCACTCCTGGTGGGGAGCAGCACCACATCAGAGGAGCCCACAAAAACATGGGTCAGCACACAGGCAAACCTGTTTGAAATGCCACACGGGCAGTAGTATGCTGCTGCTGTACCTCCCAGCCAGACAAAAGATGCTGAGGACACACCGCTGTGTCCTAAGGAAGAAGAACAGGCATCTTATGCTAGGCTGTTATTCTGGAGGTACATGAAGAATAGCTGCTGCTGCTGGGGATGGAGAGTGAGTCCTGAGTTCATGTGACAGAGACTAGACACGTTAGGGATCACGTTGCTCCTCTGCAGTGTTATCTGGCTTTTCTTCTTGTCCTGGAAGGGAAGTAATTTCATTTTGAAAAGAATTTGTGCCTACAGCTGAGTGTCTTTCTTGAATTTTGACCTCTACTCTGAATCTAAGCAATTTACCCATCAGCCCTCTTACACAGTGTAAAGGAGCCTTAAAGGGTGCCATTTACATTCACACACACTTTGAAGGTCCTTTATATTGCCAGAATACCAAGCAGAGCCATGATGGTCCCCATGAAAGTAGAAATTGGGCATAGTTCCTTTAATAATGAAATTCATTTGGGTAAATCTGGATCCAGGGGTGGGAGGGAGAAAGGTATCTGGACACCCGAGGATGAAAATAAAAAGTGTTGTATAAAGCAGGACCCATGAAGCTCTGTCCTTTAGCTCTGTCCTGTCCTCTTGTTGCCTCTTTCCTCCCCTGCTTGTACATCTGTTGCAGCACAGAGCTGTCACCCCTAAATAACAGAAAAGGAGGGAGGAAAAAATGATTTAATCCTGATTTCATGTGATTCTCTGGGTAGGTAAAAATAAAGTTGTTAAACTGGTGACCATGCACGAATCTCACAGAAGTGACAACACCAACTCCTCTGTGCTTTCCTCATATGGCAGAGCTAAAAATAGCAAATATGAAGTTGTCTTGAGATTTTATAAGACTATCTGTGTTCCCCTTATTACAAAGAAATGACCTGGCAATATCCATGCCAGTGTCAGATCAGGATATTGCATGGAAGACATTACATCAGGAACAACTAGAAACAATGGGGAGGTTTTCAACAAAATTTTAAAAATTTGAAATTTGTCAAATTTGTCAAATTTGAAAATTTGACAGCAGGAGACTGATGGGTCTCAGAGTGGTTAGCATGAGGCTAGGACCAGGAGGATATAGTATACAATGTCCCTAGGTGAGAGCAGACATGTTCCCTTCTTCCTTCCCGTATACAAGAATTACATTATTTTCGTTGTTCTGAATTCTGACTCTGATATTCAATAACTATATCCGATTTCAACATCAATGAATATCCTCAGACAGAACTAATGATCATTCTCACTATCTCACCTTCCTTCCTGCTCCCCCACAGTACTCCAAACATACCTCCAGACACACTTTCTTTTGTTTCATTCAAAGATCAAAATCTCTTCATTTGTCATGAAACAGAATTATCATGCTCCAGCCAGTGCTAGTGAGAGTAAAAATGTGGTGAACAAGCGATCTATGTAACCTCAATGTAAATTTTTTCAAAGAGCACTTCAGTAGTATAAAGACTGAGGTAGCAAAAATCACACACAGACAAAAAAAAAGGGGTCCTCTCTAACCAGAATGACATTTCTGCATACTTTATGTCTTCAGGAGAGTTTCACAAGACTGGTTGGAACAAGACCTGACCCAAGAAGACTTTCAATTAAGTGAAGTCTGCTAAAAAAGTGGCTAAATAGATTGATCATGCAAAAGCACTTTGTGATTGCTTTTGCTTTTCTAGCCCACAGTAATGAGTAATCCTTCGTTTCCTTCCTTCTTTCTTCTACAGGATATTACAAGGCATAGCAGATTGCCAAGAGAGCAAATGAAGGGATGGCACCAAAAGCAGCTGTCAAGTTTGGATTACTTAGATAGGAACAGTCTGATCTGCAGCAAAGCCCAAAGAAATATTTGGCTTTGAGTCATTTTCCCAAGCACCACGGGCAACAGAAAACAGGATGGGGAGAACAGTGAGAAAGCGCTATACATTATTTGGCTACCTGTTTAATTTTGCTCTATGTAGCAATTTTGGAGTAGAATTTTTCTATGTCCATCAAATAAAGAAGGTACTAAATATGGTAAATTAGAATCAGAAACTTACCAAATGCTTAAAGGATAATGCCTACGTTAAGAAGACTACTATGTTATGACAAAGCCATGAGTATATTTTATAGTTTGAATGCACAGGTAGCTGTAAAGGAGAATTATTTCCATGCCTGAAGAAAGCATGGTCATGTAAAGACTCGAGGAGGCTCTTCATCACGGAAATTTTGCCACTTGGTTTAGGACTGGTCTTCCTAATTTATTTGGGGGAGCTTCATATACATGATTTTTTCAGTCCTTTCAGTTTTTCCCTTTGAGATCTGTCTTGTATTTCTAAAAGGTCTCAGGGGGTTAGTGTGGCCTTACTGTTACTTAAGGTCTTAGTGGTCCTATACACAGTTAAATACAGACAGAAGAGACACTTTCAATGATCTTGATCTTTCTAACAGCAATACAAGTTGTTTCAATACTTGTATGACACTAAGCGTGTGGAGTGGTAAAATTCCAGGTTTTTGCAGGAGCTGGAGTCTACTGTGGCTCCTTAATAGAACAGCAACATATTTCTTTTTCAGATTTTCAGTTTCTAAATGTCACTGTTTTATTGTTGATTTATAGAAATCTTTCCTTGACAGACCCACCAGATTAATATATATACATGAAATAGTTATAACATACTTTAAAAAAAATGTTTTTTCCCTTGATTGATTAAAAAAATCGTTGTAAAGCATTGTAAATTATATATCTTTTAAAACACTTTATTAAGTAAATCAAATGTTTGGATGTCTCTGAAAAAGAAAGTTTCTAGTTTAATGCAGAAGATTGTATAGTTCACTGAAGAAAAAGGATGAATGGCTGCAAAGTTACAGATACTCTTGACTATACATTTAATTTCTGTAAAAGATTGTCATCTAACCATTTATTTTGATAAATTTGGAAGAATAACACATCTGTGATGTTTACTGATAAATGTATAGTTCAGAATTGCCTTCAAACACTTTAATACCCCCAGAATCTACATACAATGGGAAAAAAAGAAACCCTAGTAATAACAGTACTGCATATGAACTTTTAATTGGACAGAGAAAGGCAAGACAGTGAATTACTCAGCAGTCTTACCCCAGTTTTTTCTACAAAAAGAGACACACAGTATTTGGTGGTCACCCTGAAAAAGTCAATATTTGAAGAACAAATTCAAATTTTAGGAAAAGCAATATTGTGGTTTCTTCATATTTAGCATAGAAGTGGCTCCTCATGTTGGCACAAATGTAAAGGAGCTTTGGAGTCTTCTGAGACTCCTGGGCTGTGGGTGGGAAATATCCAGGGCTATTTGAGTTACTGTGGTCAATATCAGGCAAGTTGCACTGGGCTCCATTATAAATAACTCTTACTTCCTTAGTCAGCTTGTGCAGTTAAAATAGCTGCCAGTGATGCTCAGCAGATTTGTGTTTTATGATTTTTCAGGTTCCAGCTCAGCCAACATTTGTCTCAACAGACACCACCTATTTTTCTAGATGGAGGAATGTTGCAGTTTCATCACACATTGCTCACCCTGCCTACTCACTGGGTATCAGCTTCTCCAGGTGAATGGGAGGCCGAGTCTGCTGCAGTTAGCTTTCTGCTGCCTCCTGCTTTCCCTTACATAGAAAATCAAGAAATAAATATTCCTTAGTGCAGGAGTGAAGACTATGCCATGAGAATTGCAGCAACACCTGAATTTTGCTGTCTTGATAGAAGCATGTCCAGAGAGGCTGTGCGGAAACCTGAGCCTCTGATTTCTGGGAGAGCATTAAATGTCTGGGAAGCTCTGGAATATTTTGGGGAGGATCTGTTTCTTGGAATATTGTCAGCATGTGGCTGAACATGTTTTAAGGAATAAGTCTTCACTGTACAACCATGGGTCTTACTTTTAGGGAAAGCATCAAGGAAGAACAATATTTTATGAAAAATTCTTAAACATAGTAAATTAATGTTTTTAAACATTTACATTGAAATTATTTTTAAAGGTAGATTCCAGCTATTTAAAACATATCAGCCAACGAAAATTTCATATTTCAGGTATAGTCCAAAAGCTAGATAAAAGCATGAAGGGGTCTGAAAGATTGAACAATAATTAGTATTTTCCAATAGCTTTACTTTTGTATTTATTTTTTAAAAATGCAGAAATTGGATAGTACTGAAATTTGAAGGAGGTAGATATTTGTTAGGACTCTTCAGGGGGTTTTAAGGTGCTATAGATGGAGGTTTTGTATTTTCATCAAGTAATGTCTTGAGACTCATATATGGGATGCTGCGAGAAAGTAAAAACCTGATGGTTTAAACAGCGCTACAAACACGACCATATTTTGCTGAAATAAAAGAACAGAGCCCATAGTGATTTAGTGACATAAATTCACACCCTCTAATGACCTGCTGCAGCAGGGACGTTCTGGGCAGAACTATACTGTTATTTAGCAGGGAAAACAGTCCCACTCACTTGTGATTTGGTCATTCACAGACAGATATCATCCTCATGTGACAGGCAGATTGGGCTAATTAAAAGATTATGTAACTAAAAAGAGTTATACCCTCAAAGGTTTTGCTTTCCCCGTCAAGCAAAGCTGTTTTTTTTCGGTATTGAAGAAGTTTGAGTGTTTCAGAGAATTGAGTTGAAATGGCTATGAAATTGCTCAGCTTGGCTCAGTTGTCTTGCAATGCTATGGATATCAGCTATTTGTCTTAATGCATTGTGTGTTCATCTTCTGCACAGCAGCCTTGACTACAAGCAGAGAAGATGGCCACTTATACATTTGTGAACTCAAGACTTTGTTCCATGGGCAAAAAACTCATCCACAGCTGGACCTGACTCTTTTCCAAACAAATAACTGGAGAAGACAGAGTTTTAATCCCCTTCTCATAATTAAGTTGAGGAAGTGGTCTGGTTTCACACCCAATGCCTGTGCATGGTGACAGGGCAGATGTAAGGCTTTATTTAAGTACCCTCCTCCCTATCCTCCCTCTATCCACCTATTAGTGACAGAGGTTTCCATATGTTTCGTGTTAGTGTCCAGGCTAACACTTGTTCAATCAGGTACTCAAAAATGCCAGAGCCTGTGACCAGTGTTCCTGGTGCTGGGGCAGCACACCTCACCTGAGGGCATTGGGTTTCCCCAGTTATGTACATGTCCTCGCATTCTCCCACATCAGGCTCTGCTAGAAGCATGCCTTGCTGGGACCACGGAGATTCAGGAGATCTCTGGCACATTTGTTTAGATGAAGGCAGAAAGGCAGACCTTCCTCAACCTTCCCTGAGACCACATCAGCGCAGGCTCCACTGTGGGCGTACCATATTCCTCTCTCTTACAAGAGTTATGCACCCTTCCCTGCACAACATGTTAGACAGCCTTTCTATCATCTCAGCAACTGTAGGCATCTTGTAGGCCTCCTTCAAGCCAATTTACCTGCAGAAAAGGATATTTTGCATGATTGCCTGGACAATAGTGTGAAACATCTAGGAAGATAGCTTTTGTTACAGGCTCCAAAGGCTTTGAAACCAGTGGAACAGGACCCAGCAGGCCAGAGCATCTCAAAACACACCCCTTTAGCCAGACAGGCATCTTCAGGAAAGCAGGTTCACAGGGAGTGATAGTGTAAATGTACTTATGCCACCGGCAGGAAAGGCTGAACACTGACAAAGGTGGTAACATCAGGGAATAAGCGACCACAACTGTTGCTCTGTCCCACAGCTCCAGCAAGTGCTATGACTCTCATGATGTGACCTTGTAATTTTCATTTGTGCCTGACCCACATAACACAATGTTGAACACTATTTCTACTTTCTACATAATATCTAAGTAAAAAAAATAGAATATAAGGCTTTCATTGAGTGAATGTATAGTAAATACACAAAATATTTAGATGAAGTTTAAATATAGTGTATTAGATAGTTTTCTAAGGTCAGAAAAAATAGGGTTTTTTTCCAAGTGTGGTACCTTTTAGTCACAATTAATAGTATTGAACACTTCTTGGATAAAATTCTATAGGTGGTATTGAAGTTTCACAATGAAGTAACGTGAATCAAAGGAAGTAGAATGGCTGCAGAGACACTTAAAGGTGGTTAATTTAGATACAGATCTTAGTCTAAGTACAAGGTTGAATTTAAAGACATAAAGAGCTTAATTGCTGATGTGACATAAACCTATATATAATAATTGGATATGATATTTTAAGACTTACTTTTGGATAATAAGTATGTTTTCAGAAAATCAGTGATACAGAACAGAGGCAAATGTCTTTCCACTCTGGTGCACCACACTGTTATTATCATTTCCTGCAGTTGTTTAATGAAGTTCAACTGCATTATCTACAGTAACTATGTGTGTTTGATTAAATTTATAAATAGACCATAAGAAAATAAAATTACAGGAAATAATGGTGAAAACAAGAAAAATGAAAAGATGAAAGACATTTTAGGATGACTAGATACATTGAAGTGGGTGAAGTAAAACTAAAAGTGAAAACATGGACCTGATAAACTCTTTATTGGACGCACTTGATTAACTTCTTTTTTTAAACAGCTACTTGGTGAAAGGTGCATGTGTTGGATTTGCCATATCATAGGATGGGGTTTTTTTCTCTGTATTCTGGTTAGTTGTAATTGTAGTACTTTTAACCAAATTTATTCTGGCAATAAGAATGTATTAAGTGTGCTTTTTCTATCTTAACACATGGGAACCTTTAATTCTTGTTAACCTTTGTAGTGATGTTGCCAACTGACCACATGAACACTGACATTACTACTATACCATGGCAGCCACAAAGCTGAGCTTGTAACTAATAACAATATTCTCTATCCTCAGTTTTTGTGTGAAACTATTTACTGTCTGTGTGAGTTTTAAGTAGAAAACCCTGAAACTTCTATAGAATGAGAATAAGATGTAGTTTCGTGAAGGACTGAGAGGAATTGAACTATATTAAACAAAAGGAAAGTTTGCAGCTAAGATTAGCAGAAGCAGACTGGATCAGATGTTTTTGGTTTCCTCCAGAAAAAGAAGACTAAGAAGATTGTTTGCTTTTCTATTTGATGCTTTTGGGTTTTTTCTTGCATAATTTTTTCTCATGTCAAAGGTCAGACCAGGAAAACTTAATACAATACTTTAAAAAAACCCTCAGAAAACATAGTTTTGTTTCAAGAAGAAAGAGGAATCGAGATCTTGGACTGATGACTTCTACTATAGATTTTAATGTTTCTTTTTTAAAAAAATGGGTGAAATCTAGAGGTCTTAATTTCTGCTTAATTATTGCAGTGACAGATTTTCATCTGGAAACACAAAATTATCAAAATGTAACTGTAGGCATTTCCTTGACGCTGATGCCTTTAGTCTAGACTTGAAATGCTGTGCTCCCCATTACTGGGAGAAAGGATGTTCCCTTTCACACTGACACACAGCAAAAACATCCTGACAAAAGCTCCAATGAATTTGCTAAATTCTGTCTTTAATTATTCTTCTTTACCTGCACTGATTTCCACAGGGCTTGGGAAGTCTGTATTTTGAATGCTGGAATGTTAACATATAATTGTTGTTCAATTAAATTGAATACATACCCAAAGATTTTTCAAAAAAATAAAGGTTTTTTTTCAGTCGTTTCAGGCTACACCATGATTTACACATTGTGTAGTGTAATACAAACAAATAGGCAGGCTGGAGCAGCTGGAGCCGAATCCGTGAACACATTGTGGGGTGTTACTGCAGAGTAACACTGCAGAGTAGATCTGCTTTTACCCTCCTATGCTGCATTACTACAATTTGTGTGTGGTAGGTGTCCAAAGAGAAGCTGAAGAGACTGCAATCATCAACAAGAAAGGCACTAGGTAGAAAGAAGGGGACAGTGAAAGAGAAGAGGATGAGACAAGCCCCTCTAAAGATTTCATGAGCATGGGATGGGAATGGAGCAGAAATAATGAAAAGATATAGATGCGGGGATGCCTCAGTGGAAGAAACAAGATGCATTCTCTAAGAGTTGAGGTCAGGTAGCAAGTGTGAAGGTGCAGATGCCTTTACATAGCAGAAAGAAGATTCAGGGTATCACAGGATGGCTCAGCTTGGCTGAAAAGCATTATACTGGTGCATGCCTGTTCCATACATGCCATAAAATTTCATGGCAGTGCATCAACCTGCTGGTTCAGAGCTGCCATCATGTGGGCATCTGGAGCGGGTCTTCATCCAAAGGAATGTCAGATTCTGTGTATTGACAGAACACTGTGATGCAAACCAGCACACAGTACATGCGGACAAGAGGGGAAACTTCACAACTGCTCTCAACAAATGCAGATGTGCTTTAACAACTTGATTGATGTCTGGTCACACTTTGTCATGAATTTCTGTGGGAGCTTGTTCAGGAGACTTTCTTAGAAGACAAATCACTAATACGGTATTTATTGTCTGGTTTGGGTGATGGGCTATGCTATCAATGTTTTCTCAGGGTTACTGGCAACACAGAAGGTAATCATTTTGAGAAGTTGCACTGCTTTTGGTAGATATTTGTTCAGAAATGCTAGAACTTGGGTTTTTCCACCTCTCAGGAAGGTTTGCAAAATACACTCTGTGGTGAAAAGGACTAATTAACTCTTTTGGTGTGTCAGACTTTGACTTCTATGTCAATACTTCACAAAAATAAGTATAATTTATCAAAAGGTTCTTACTATATATATTTCTGTTTGTTTGGGAAATAAATGCACACGTGATTTGTGTTTTACAAAAATTACTGAAAAGTCATCACATTAAAATTAGTAATACTTTCCATCCCATACAACTGACTGGGTGTGACAGCTTCTAGATACCAACCTCTTTGCCATCTGGTGTCTCAGAAGAGCAAAAATCCTGCCTTTGCTTTGAAAGCAACTCAGCCATATGGCAGCATAGTACCTATTTAAATTCTCAAGGCTGAAGTATATCCTTTCATTTTCATGAGTGTTCTTGAAACTGCTCTGCAGAAATCTGGCATTGGAATAACATCCGCATTGCACATCTAAATGTTAGCCACAGGGCTATTTGCAATATTCTCATCCTCTTCTTTTCTACTTTCTTCATATTCATTCACCAAAGATACATAAGATTACATGTTCTCATGAATATATCTGACCTTTAAGATGCTGAACACTGCATGTTCATTGACTAATGCAGCATCATTCCATTCTAAAGAGTGTTTCAATTTGGACTGCAGTCAAAGCACTTGAATTACTTCTAAGACTTTTGTAACTGTATTAGTTAGGTTTTGCAAATATATTTTAATTTAGGTCTAAATCATGCTCAAAATTTCAAGCAGTTGGGTCCCCAGCTAAGACTTCCCATATCATCCTGAGGATTAATTTTAGACAGAATGTCAGCTACTAATCAACACTAAGAATCAAATTACTTGTAATTTATCCAGACTGCTAAATTAATATGGTGCTAGCCTTGATGAATTGTGAAAAAAATATGTTTTTATACAGTACTGTAAATTTTCTGTAATGCCTCTGTAACAAAAGTTCACTTCTCTTTCTGCAGAGGCATAATCAAAGCCAAAACTATGTGACTGTGACAATGTGCAGCAAATGTCACTGATAAGTAGTGGCTGTAAAGCAGGCATTTGCAAACGTCTTGTGAGCCACAGTATTTACCTTTGATGTCTCTCGCTGAGCTTCTAATCTGATCACGCAGAACCAGTGACGAGCCACCTCTCAGAAGTACAGAACAAACTCTGCTCCCATTGTGATGAAAGAATCAAGTGTGGCATCAATATGCTGTCAGAGTTAGCCTGCCTGCAAGGAAATGTTAGAAAATGTGCTAGTTTGTGAATAATTAAATGGACAGAGCTGATCTATACAAAAGCAGAAACTTTTCCAACACTAATCTCTTCCAGACTGCAAGGAAGCCTTCAATGGCTTTTACACTCTGAATTCTCAGGGGACAATCATAAAATCAGTGCCAGCAAAGGACTGAAAAATACAGGACAATCTTTCAGAGTGCATTAACATTAGCTGACAGGTTCAAAGACCTCAGGACCAGATCTACATGGAGCCATCAGATGCAAGATATATTTATATGTCCACCTGCACAGGACTTAGACAGGATTTATATCACTGGTAAAGAATTGCCTTAGTGCCTGCAGACACACAAAAGCCCAATAATATATGAGGAGTTCTGGCCTATACCACGTGTAGTGAGCCTTTTTAACCCTTACATTTAAAACACTGGAAAGGCAAGGGAATTCCTTTTGTCCAAAGTCACATTTCAGTGGCATGCTCAGCTGCTCTGACAATGAAGCCATGGGGAGTAGCAGGGCAAAATTTGATGGCTGCATTTCTATTGAGATTGCAAGTGCCATGCCAGGAGGAGAGGGAGAGCAGGAGCACAAGAAGGCACGTGCATGACACCTGGAAGAAATGTCTCTTTGAGAAGCCTGGATGTGCCAAACATCCAGCTTCTCCAACACAGCAGCTGTTTTCAGCCTGGCTCAGATTTCTGACATAAAATAATTTCTCAGCATGGGTTAGTTCAGGTTGCTCATCACTAGCTATGCCTGGAATGTTGCCCAATCCTCTTTACTTAAATAGTGTTTTAGACACAAAATCTGCCAAACTCTTTAACCTTGTGCCCCTGTCAACTGCAGTAGTCTTTAGAAATTATTTGTTTCCTAACAAAAGATTACACTTGCTTTCTGCAGACATCACTATTTTTTCTTACCTACAGACTAAATTAATCATCCTGAAGAGTGTTACACATAATTCCAGAGCTAAATTCAAAGGTATTATCAAAACAGGAAACTTTATTGAGGAAAGTTTCAGCATCTTTATATTATTTTGCAATGACATATCATTATTAGTACAAGTGACTGCAGGTGCATCAATTTATCTGTTTTTTTCCCATTACTCTTTCTTGTCCTGTCAACCTAAGACCATGTGAAGTTCTTCAAGAAAGCTGTGGTTTACTTTTGGGAGAGAAGGCAGCCAAGCTCCAGCGGCTTGGTATGCTTTAATTAACCTGGCCTAATAAGCTGTCTGAATCTACGTGGGTTTTAATTGCCTAGCTATCTAAACCCACCTCTCTTTGATCATACCGATATATTTTGTCAGCTTTGATTCCTCTTTTCTCCCCTTCTCACTTATCAATCTATCACCAGCTGCTACCTGTCATCTGTGAAATGCCAATGAAACAAGTTACAGTTGTGGATTACTGGCACATTCAAGTAGTGTCTGCTCTGCTAAAAAAAAATAGTACTTCAAATGATGCAAAAGAAAGGGCATAACCAAATAACTGGGCGCATATTTGGTTATAGGAACATTCTGCTGGGGACACGAGTGTGGTTAAGAACCTAGGAGCAGCCATTGTGGACTGGACCTTTATCATTGTCCAAATGTAGCTAGCCAAGACGAAAACAGAGGAAAACTAGAAAAACAGAGGAGAAATTTCCCCAAAACCACTTCCCTAGTTCACCATGATTTGGAGGCTGGTGAATTCCCAAGACCAGAGAAGATGCTTTTGTATTCCATAGCCCTTGACAAATTTTCCTCCTATGTACTTGTCCAGTTGTTTTCATAGCCTTGTAGCTTACTACCCTTGGTGTCCTGAGGCTGAAAAATCAGGAGACCATTCACTCACCATTTACAATACTAATGAATCTGAAAATGCCCTGTTCTCTTTAAAGAAGAGCTAAGGATTTTAATCATTCATTCCAGAGGAAGTTTAATCTAAAACCCCCAAAGCTTCAACTGATATAAGAAGATTCTAAGTGTAATGAAATTCACAAGGTACGTTATGTGTGAGCTTCTGCTTTGGACATATGTTACAAGGGAACTGGTGCTGGTGTCAAAGTTACTTTTTACTGAAGGATCAACAACTAACTGTTAAGTCTTTATATCAGTTTCCTCTACTGACAATTAATTCCAGACTTTCTAACCTCCCTAAACCTGACATTACATACAAAATAAATACAATGAAAATTACTTTTTTGCTCTGAGTCATACTTATTTGCATGCTTTCATTTTGCAGACACAGTCATGGCTGCCTCCACTACTAGAAAAGAATCAGAATTTCACATTATAGAATAACAGACTGATGGCCATCATCATCCGATCTACTGAGAGGGAAATCTACCCCTCCACTCTGAGGCAACAGATATGTGCTAGTAAAGGGCCTGGCACTGCCCCGTAACCCAAAAGGGCCTTCTTCCTATATCCATAACATATCCAGTTGGTGTGGGCACAAAGTCCCCAAATTTGCTGCTGTACTATTTTAGATGAGGATATATGTAGTTATATAGGATATACATGAGTCTTTAAGGTATATATAGATACATAAGGATATCTATAGCTGTTATGCTACAGATTAAAGCAACATCTGATTACTTTAACAACCATGGAAATATCTATTTTGGGCTCACTATAGGGAAGTTTGCATCTGCACACTCCTATCACCTACAGCCTCCAGCACTGAGCATGCATTTAGAGGTCCCTGTGACTACTTCTGGCATAGCACATCTGGTCTGGATTTATTTTGGCAGTCTATGCATTTTTTAACAAAAGCTCTGGAGAAAGACCAAAGTGAAAAAATCATTGTTTCACCTATATCTGAACATGGAACTACAGTTTGTCTTCAAAATGCTGCACAACTACAGAATCACACAGAATCACCGGGTTGGAAGAGACCCACTAGATCATCGAGTCCAACCACTCCCACAAGACACTAAACCATGTCCCTCAGGACCCCGTCCACCCGTAACTTAAACACCTCCAGGGAAGGCGAATCAACCACCTCCCTGGGCAGCATATTCCAGTGCCTAATGACCAGCTCCCTCCTCTCCACAACCTCCCTTCAGGTATTTGTAGAGAGTAATGAGGTCTCCCCTCAGCCTCCTCTTCTCCAGGCTAAACAGCCCCAGCTCTCTCAGCCGCTCCTCATAAGGCCTGTTCTCGAGCCCCTTCACCAGTTTTGTTGCTCTTCTCTGGAC
>WAAB01005301.1:67188-85560 GCA_013389865.1 Piaya cayana
TTTTGTAAACCCATGTTGGCTGGACCTGATCACCTGGTTCTCTTGCAAGTGCCTCATGATAGCACTCAAGATCACCTGCTCCATGACTTTCCCTGGCACTGAGGTCAGACTGACAGGTTATTTATATATATATACATTTATATATATATATATATACACAATAGTAACTTTTTCTTGGATAACAGCAGAATATATAGAATATTTTATTAATATATAAAACCAGTTTTTCAACTGGTATCTTTCATATCTGAGGCAATAGTAACTACTTATACCAGTTGCAGAGCTGCCTGCAGTTTCATTTCCCTAATAGTTTTTCAGTATGAACTTCCAAAACAACCTAAGTGGACTACTACTAATAAAACTACATTTATGTGTGGCATCAACTACATCAGGATTTTTCTAAATTATTTTTCTTAATTGCTTAGCTTTCTACTATGAGTGCTGTTAATCTGCATCCAGATCTTCATTTAGCTTCAGCACTAGTCCACTCGCTCATAAAAATGCATTGCTGGAATGCACCTGAGAACCTAACACATCCTGAAGAAAAGAAAAGGTTTAAATACATACCAAAAATAATTTTTTAATATTTTCTCTATTAAAATGTCTTTAGTTAAGTGTTTAGAGTTTAGTAACAATCAAGCTCCACAATAGTTTCAAACAAGACTGCAATCACTTCATGGCAGCTTGTTAGAGGAATGGATTAGGAAACACATCATGCCTTGAATAAATTGTCATTTAAATGGATCAAACAATTAAAAGTGGCAGAGAAAAACACCTGTTAGTGATAAATTAGCAGCAGAGGCAGGCAACAGTCAGGGTCTCTGGGGTCTCACTTTTGCCCTTGTTTCTTGATCATATTGCTCCATCCTGCACATGTAAATTCCGGCCCTAGCCATGCAGCATGTTTCCAGTGAACAAATAACATTTGGTTCACTTCCAGCAACACACTTTCTTTACTTAATCAACCAGTTTATTAGAGCATGAAGGAAAATTGGTCATGACTTCAGTTCTTGTACTGCTGGAATTAACAAGCTGGCTGTTGCCAGCACTAAACTTGGAAGTGCTAATGGTAATTAAAATCTATTTTCAAATACATCTGACAGTTTTAAGGTGGAGAAGCAGTTGTTAGTCATGTGAATTTCCAGACTGTGTATTAAACCCCAACTGCTACTTTCCTCAGGAGATGTCAGCTATGGGAAAGAAATAATTATTAACAAATTATCAATGCTGTGTGATATAATATTTGTTCTCCTTTAGAGAGTTTATGGATATACGTGTCCTTGAAACTCTGAGTAAGAGAAGCTTGAAACTAGAATTTATGAGTATTGCTATTTTTTGTTAATGTTTTACTTGTTATACTCTTGTTGTAACAGAAAGATGTAGCAAAATAGTGCTAATACGTAAACTGACATAAACTATCAGTACCTTTACTACAATTTGACAAAAGGCCATGTATCCCATTCAGTCAATTTTCCCTCAGGTCCATATGTGTAAAACAATTTATACTAACCAAGTACTCTAACATCTAGCCCAAATGAGACTGTGTTCCAAAGGGTTGTCTTCTTTCTATTCAACATATTCACACTATACTGTGTGGAAAATAAAGGAAGGATAATAATACTTTTTTTCCACTATATTTTCTAAGCCTGCTTTCTGGCTAGTTCAATCTATGCGATCAGTGGGAGGGACACAGGACAGATTAAAAAAAAAAGTTAATTGTCACATCACCAGGGGATTTGAATTAATATTCTTTTGCACAGAATGGAAGCATATGGGCCACAGAGTGCAGCTCTCCTTGGAAAACTACTGTCAAAACAGTACCATCTCTATTAACACAGCTGCTGAATGTGTGAGACAGAAATCAGATTTTACTTGACATAACCTTCAAAAAGAAGTTTGAGTGACTGCTCACTAATACTCTCTCTTGCTACACCAACAGGATTGTCTATTAACAACTTATTACAAGTCACACCTGCACAACTCCACAAGTGCTACTGTAGGGTAAAACATCCTATAGACTCCCCTATGCTAATATGAAGGAAGCAAAGTTATGTTCACCTAGCCTGACAATTGCTATCAAGATCCAATTTTCCTCCTGTAAAAAGGGAAATGATAAAATATCCTTCATTTAAATAATGTAGGTTTCACCATATGGGCTTACTGCTTAATTTGACTGCATTTCAGCAGATTTCCAAAGCTGAAGTTCTCTCTTCACATATAACCACATACAGACATTTTCTTTAGGTATATTTTCCACAGATATTCTAGCTTACTTCCCCACATTTTTTCCCACAGAAATAGTGAGGATCTCTCATCTGTCATTTCTTTATGTGCAAGCTATGAAATGTTTATCTGAAGAGAATGTTAAAGACTCAAAGTCAAGCTCTAAGATTGCCTCCAATAAGCAACCTCTTGTTTCTGCAGAAGCCCACGCCTGCCTCAGCACACGTCAGAAAGGAGAGTCCTATGGAATTCTGCTAAACCAAAAAATTATGGACTTATACCATTAAAAAAGGACAAATTTTGGTCTTCATTTTATATACTAGACAAAGTCCAATGAAAAAGAAGACTTAAAAAGTATTAACAAATGCATGGATTGCATGGATATGTGATATAGACTTCTTAAGGTCCCTACAGAAAAGTTTTTTTTTTTTTAAAGAAATAACAATAGTACTGATTCACAAAGACAGATTTTTAACTTTCTGATACTTTTACTGATACGAGATGTAGGTCTCTGACTTCATTATGCATAATGCCCGAGGCAAGGCTCCTACACAAATAATGTGACAAGTGCAGATTGCAGTAATGAAAGACATTAGGATGTTGGTGAAATGAGCACATCATTAATTTAGTATGTTCATACTAAAATTTAATGAAGCACTTATTATTGTATTTTTGTTTACCTTGTTATATGAGCAATTCTATTTATAAATGTTACAACAAGTCATTGTTAACGGCTGAATATGACTAAAGTCACCTGTGAATCTATTCATGAGCCTTTGGACTATAGTCTATGGTGTAAAAAGCAAGACAGAAATGCTACTTATCATGATATTTATTTTCTTCTTTTCACTTTGTCTTTCACACCTTGCACTTTGCTCTTCAGGGCTATTTTCAGTGCAACCTCTAAAATTTGTGCAAATTACACATATTTCATTAGGCACTTTAGCCTGCTTTTTAAAAAAATAGACAACATTATAATTTTGCAAACTATGATGGAGAATGAAAGCTAGAATTGAGATACTTCAGTTCCTAATTCCCAGAAAATTAATGGACAAAAAAAAGTATTAAGCAAAAGAATCTGAACACCATCGAAAGCAATAAATGTTCCATAGGAAATGAGTATGGTAAATTTTAAGGACATTATAATTAATCACCATGACTTTTTCATGAATTATAACTTGTTCTGCACTTGGCTACAATTATTTTGATTTAAAGCTTTTTATCAGTGGATAAAGCTATTCAATTCCATTCAACTATCTAAAGCAATTTGCAAGATCTAAATTCTCAAACATCTCTCCTGTTCACCTGTTTCCATTCATTTCTCCCATTTAGCTTTTTGAGTCACTGAATGATTTCTAAATCCCAAACACATCCAGGTGACTAGCTTACTTACAAAATGACTGAAAAAGAGGGACTCATAGAAGATTATTAACTTGATGACTATAAATCTAAGGTTGCATAAAAGCCTTTTTATAAATTATTTAGGCACGACTTTCTCAAATTACCACTGAAGGGCTGGTATAGACCTGCAAAGGGAAAATACTCTTCAGTCCCTATTGCTGTAGAACTTGTCTCCTGAAGGTCTAAAAATGATGTAGCTATTACTGAATTGAGAATGCATTTGTCATAAGGAAATTACTTCTTGTCCAAAACCCAACACTACATTTCTGTCAACATTGCAGTAACTCAACCACTGGTTTTTTGAAGCTGGAAACGCCTTTTACCTTTCTTTTTTTTTCCCGTTTTTTTTCTTTTGCCAATCTTGCAGGAAAGCAGGGAAGTGGAAACATGAGGAATCTCATTATTAGGTCTGTTACAGATATATGGAACATTGCTTTGGGGAAAGAAAACATGCTTCTTGCAATAGAAAAATGCATGACAGGTAACAGAATATCAGTTGTGAGGGAAAACAAGCTATTGCCTGCACACTGGGATCTGGTGAATAGAGGTACAGTGCCTCTTCAGCCTTCTGATGAGACATGAACTGGGCATGTCTAACTACCTCAGAAAATAAATCCACGTGGGACACGTTCTCTTCACACACTCACAGCACATAAAAAGTGTTTTGGTGATGAACATAAAACTAATCTATATGCGAATGTGTCTTGTGTCACCAGTGGAACCTCCTAGGGAAGACATAGATAAGCTGGTGCTGTAAGTCTTTATGCCTTCATTACAGGCAAAGCCAAGGCAAAGAAATCAGTGCTGGATCTGTAAGACCTGCCTCTAAAAACAAGACAGTTTGTCAAGACTGTGTGTTGCCTCATCTAATTTCTGTATTTGCAAAGAAGCTGGCAGGATCTTTAGGAAGTGAAGAGTGAGTAAGACTGGCAGAGGAAACCAGAAAGTCTTCCACGTGGGGAGCAGGACCATACCACTTTGAGTGGGGATATAATACTTCCGGCTAATGCAACATCAGAATGGTTGAACTGGGCCAGAGGAGTGTATGGTCAGTGTCACATCACCTGATAACGCGCCCTTTGGCTCCAGGTCACTTGGGTTCAAGGGCTACTTCTCTTTTCATGTAGTCACCTGTGGAAGAGGCACCCATAAAACAGACAACCAGTCACCAAAAATAATGAACTACTTAGCACTCTGACAAAAAAAAGAAACCACAGGTTCGGATGTCAATCAGGAATTATTACACCAGACCTCCTGTAGAATGTTCTTGAGAATACTGATTCCAAAATGGCTCTGAACTCCTGTCTCTACTACTTGACACTCAATTCCGCATCTTCTCTTGTCTCATCTGGGAATAAACACCTCCTTTTGACAGGCTGTAAGGCTTTTTTTGAAACATTCCTTTCTTCTGGCAACTGCTCCACTTTCTCAACTTTTCCCTTCTTTTTAATTTATTTTTAATAGCAGAGATATCGAACTACTGAGAAACTACATTTCCAATTTGTTTTTGCCGTAACCTCTAGTGCTTCTGGGAGACAGATGCCATTCTAGCTGTATTTTGACTCATTTTATTTGCTACTGTTAACACCCACAATAACTATGAATTAACTGCAGTTTAAATCTTCTCTCGATTATGGTAGGAAGAGAACACAAAAACTTTTGCTTTACACATCTGTGATCCAAGACAGGTATTTGGAAATCTTCTTTCATGGCAAGAGGAATCTGTTCAAAAATTCAAATAGCACTGAAAAGGTAAAAATATGTATCTGAACAAGTGAGCATATCTGAATTCTAAAATAGATTATAAGTTTCAAGTAGTTAATGATGGAACAACTACTTTTTTCTACTTCATTGAAGAGCAGGTACAGACTGCACATGAGAAGAGATCACAATGCACACATTAAGTGATTGCCTTGTATTTATTCATTAGCTTAACCCTTGCAAAATACCCCACCCACTTATTGGAATGTACAAGACTAACTCCAACATCCCTTCTATGTTTTTCTAGACAGAGGTCACAGTCCTTGAAAAGTAAAGAATACAATAAATGAACAATGAGAAAATGGGTATTGCAGAGTAAGATTAAGGCTGCTTTCTGACGGGGTACGAATGGAAGGATTAAGCGACTTGGCACAGGCCATACCCTCACTGACCAGAGTGCAGTCAGTGTCTGGAGGTGGCAGACAGAGAGGAATGCTCGTCCATCATAACCCTAAATATGGCAAGTGATGAACTGGTCCAGGGTCCTTCCGTAAGTCCCATAAGGAGGAGCAGCACACAGGGCTGGAGAGACTATTACAATGCAGTTTCAAGGTCCATGTTGGTGACACTTGCAGACAGTGTTCAGGGGCCTTGAGGCCAATCAGTGCCCTCATGGCTCTGACGAAGTATCACTTACATATACACACTTTAATACAACATACATGTATCTACCTTAAACAAAGTGGTAGTGGCACAAAAGACAGCAGTGCTAGTTCTGGATTTTGTCCAGTTTATCACTGTTCTTTGAATTTTTTTGCAACTGGTGCTTCTTTTTGATAATGTGAAATAATCTGAACAATTATGAGGCTATTAATAAAAAGGAAAAGCAGGCCTGCCAACCATACAAGTAAAAAAGTGTTGTATCCTTCGAACTCCAGAAAGTATGCAGGAGCTAGCCACAGGCCTTGTCCAATAAACCACAAAACGAGAAGCAGAACAGCACGATGCCAGGACATCTTAACACTGGGCATTATGAGGGGCAAAAGGCAGAGATACCAGATGAAGTACTGGGATGTGCAAACTTTGTTAAAACTCACAAAAATAGCAGTGTGTAGGAAACAACAAAAAGCAAGGTCTCTGTAAAATACTACGGATACAACCAGTAGCAAAAGCAGCTGGGGTAGGAAAGCTGCGAGCCCAAGGGCAAAACTCCATTTGCTCTCTGCAGTTAAGTACAACATGTAGAAATAGGGAGAGAAATTATGACGGATATCCCTCCTGGTCAGGTGGTAAAGGTAGGCATGCTCCAAAAACTCCCAGCCATAGAGGTGGTAAAACGCAGCAGTCAAAGCAGCCAGCGTGGATCCAGCAACCGCTCCGAAAAGCAGCACATCACGGTTCACCATTTTTACAAAAAGCTGCCAGAGGTCCCCCACAAGGGTTTTTTTTCCAGGCCCCGAGTCCACTGCCCCTTCCCCACCACCCCACAGCCGGAGCGCTATAGGCAGCGCATAGGTGAGCGGGTATATTTTTAGGTGCACGGCCAGCCCGTAGCAGACCGCGGCCTTCCCTACGCTCCCGGCTTCCACCCAGTAGAGGGTGGCGAGCACCAGCAGCGCCACCAGCGCCTCCGCGTTGCCCCGCGTGGACACGGCCACGGGCAGGGGGTTAAGAAGCCAAGCGGCGGCGCAACAGCCGCCCGCCCGCCCGGCGGAGACCCTTCGGAGCCGCAGGGCTCGGTAGGCGACGACGGCGGCCGCCAGGTCTCCCGCCGCGAAGAGCAGCTTCCCGAAGACCTCGGCGAGGTAGACGTTGGGGGTCAGGAGCCACGCCAAGAGCGGCGTGTAGCGGTAGGTGGCCCTCCCGTAGGGCGACCGCCCCTCGGCCACCAGCCGCGCCGCGTCGGTGAACACCCGGTAGTCGACGTCGGTGTAGCGCACCCGCATGGCCCCGTCCTGGTGCAGCCCGTACGCCACCAGCCCCAGCCTCGCCACCAGCCCTGCGCCCAGCGCCGCGCCCACCCCCGGCCGCCACCCCGCTGTAGCCGCCATCAGGCTCCGCGAGGGGGGCGCAGGGCACGTGGGCGGCGCCGCTCGCTCTCGGCTTCCGCCCGTCTGCGGGCGGGGCCGGCTGTGTGGAGCTGCGCATGCGCAACCCCGGGGCACATGCGCAGTGCAGGACCCGACGCCGCTGCCCGGACTGGGGCGGTGTCAGGTCTCGCAGCGGCGCAAGGTTATAAGCTAAGTTTCATCTAAGTAATAGTATAGACAGGATCTCCTCCGATAATATGTTTTCTTCATAGCATGTTTTCTTGGATACGATAACGCCTCGTGTGCAGTGTGATCTGTGCTGAACAGACGTGCCTGCTGTGAGCGCTTCTGGTTGCAGCCTCTCCCTGTCTGGAAGGCAAGGTCAGGCAGGGCTGGAGCCGCCTCCAAACGAGAAAGAGATTTCACTGTTGCGAAATTTCATAATAACATTAAAACGAGTTCTGGGAGAGGAACAGAATACGCGTAAGATTTATGGGAGAACTGCATGTAAGTGGGAAATACGTTCTGTCCCACATCTTGTCTGGTTGCACACGATTTGTGTGACCAGCAGGTCCGGGGAGGTTATTCTCCCTCTGTACTCAGCACTGGTGAGACGGCTCCTTGAATCCTGTTTTCAGTTCTGGGCCCCTCACCACAAAAAGGATGTTGAGGCTCTGGAGCGAGTTCAGAGAAGAGCAATGAAGCTGGTGAAGGGGCTGGAGAANNNGGTGGATGAGGTGCTGAGGGACGTGGTTTAGTGACTGATGGGAATGGTTGGACTCAATGCTCCAGTGGGTCCCTCTTCACCCTCCTGAGGGCAGCATGTAAGGTTCTCTATGCAACACATGCAATAGTAGTTAAGTAAGAAGAAGGAAAAATAACATCTGTTATTTGCCTTCTGCAAATGGCTCTGTTTTGCCTAGGCGTATGAGCTTTCTCTAAAGCACTTGGGTAAACTTCCACTGTAAATTTATTATTTGCTTATATCAGAAGTGATACCATGACAATCGGGGCTTAGAAAGAGTTATTCACAACAAAATTAATTCACTGTATTTGTAATTATATTTTTAGATGCATAAAGTGTCTCTAAAAAAGTTCACACTCAGCTGTGTATTTTTCAAATAGTTTTACTATGTGGGTATTTGCTATAGGTTGTATTTCAGACTTGGAATTGTGGTTGAGTGAAAAACAGGTATTTATTGCCTACCAATATTATGGGTTTGGTATTGCAATTAAGCAGAGTTATTTAAGTGCTGCTTTATTCATCTAAAAATATGCATTTGCTGCTTTAGAAGTTAACTACAACCGTATTCTTTTTGCTGAATGGGTTCCTATAGGAGCAGTTGGGGAGTTGCAGTGCTGCTGGCTCCCATTGCTTACAGAAGTGAATCTGCTTTTTCTCTATTCTGGGGACACTCATCAGAGAACTAGCACCAGATATTTTTGCATTTGGCATGGAATTCTTGGAGGGTGTCCTAACTGGTAGGGTATTCAGGGGACAAAAGATATTTCTGTTTGTGTGCACAAAGTTGTTGATTTTTATCTGTTAAGACTATTATACTTTTCGTAATAATACAGTGGTGCCTAGGTCTAGATGACCAATGGGAGAAGTGTAGTAATTTGATTAATCTGAATAATCAGGTTTTCTTCTGTTGGTATAGGTTGCCAGATATTTCTGTATTGTATACTAAACTGTATATCTTCAATAGGAAGGCTCAACAGACTTCTTCCATATCTTATCATATGACATTGTTAAGTCCTCAAACTGATAGGATATTTTAGGTTTGGGCATGAGAGTGGTTGTTGCTCCTTTGTAAATAATTGCTTACTCACTACTACTGTGGTACTTTAGAAGAAATAGCATTGTCTGATACTAGCGTTTTATCTTCTCTCTTCTATAAGTTGTACTGTAATAGTTGGGGTACTTTCACAGACAGTTAGATCACCTTATCCTTTGTTGTGCCCAAGATATCCCCTGGAAATTCTAGGAGATAGAAACTTAATAGAATCACTGGAACTGAAATTGCCTAATATTCAGTGGAATCACAAGTCTAAGCAAAAGTTTGTACGTAGGTTTTTTTATTTCAGGAAGGTTGTTGCTCACAAAGAACTATTCTTGGTATCTTCCAGTTTCTCTCAGGATTGTTTGTGATTCTTCTGTTGGATGGAGCATGTTTTATTACTTGAGATCCTTTGAGGAAACAGAGTCCATCACAGTTGTATTTGCTGAAGTGCCTATGTTTAATGATGTTGGTTAAATAAAACTATCTTAATAAATAAACCTAGGAGTTTGCAGGTGTTTGAGAAGTTTGTTGTCTGTTTGTGATAGTATATTTTCAGACAATTTTTTTTTCTGCTCATCAGAGATTAATAGATCTAGAATCATAGAACAGCCATGTTGGAAGAGACCCACCGGATCATCAAGTCCAACCATTCCTATCAAACACTAAACCATGCCCCTCAGCACCTCGTCCACCTGTGCCTTAAGCACCTCCAGGGAAGGTGAATCAACCACCTCCCTGGGTAGACTGTTCCAGTGCCCAGATGCTATGAAGCTGTCCATAGTGACTGTGTATCTGGATTCTAAAGAGGAAAAGTAGATAATATAATTCTGAAGTGTTGTGAAATTAATAAAACAGAAAAGCTACCTTAGCTGTTGTTGTATATACTGTGACTGTGTGACATTGCCTGAGCTGGAAAAAGAATTTATTTTCCTTATCAGTAATTTAACTTGTTGAAAATAAGCTTGAAGCTCTTCAGAGAATTAAGGTTTGGCTCAAAAACATGTTTGCCTTCAGATTTGATACCAGCTTGCTTAACCCGTTTTGTCGTATACTGTAGGCTTTAATGCAGGAAGGAGGGCAGTCTTATTAAACTTATAAATCTGTAAAATACTGCTTTTATTTATACAAGCCACCAGGAACCACTTTTAGAAAATTCTAGCAGGTGAAAGCTAATAGAACTGCTGGAACTGGAACTGAAGCTGATTTGATTGATTTCAGTGCATGTGAAGATACACAGTGTGAAGAAAAGTGTGGAGTCAGCCAGAACCATGCATAAAATATTAACTACATAGGAATACATACATATGTATAAATATAAGCACATGTGTAAACTTTTTTTTTCCGTTACCTACCATGAATTTGGTTTACAAGGTCTCAAGGATGGTACCATCAGATATTTTATAAACTGGGATCACATCTATTTTTGTTTATGTTGCATACTCATAAGGGAGAATGAAAAGCCTGATCTCAGATGTTGCTTCTCACATCTGCATTTTCTGTAATAGAGTTTACTTCAGCAGCACTAGGACATATATTTCAGGAACCAACTCACCTGCCCTGTCATTACTTCAGATTTACACAGCAAGACTGGCAGTGGAAGGACAATGAAACCAGGGCCTTATTATGCAAAGTGCTGTAAGGTCTAATGGAAATGTTTACCATCTGAAAACAAAGGTAACAACTGGAGGATGACAGCTGGTGCACAAGGGAGAGAATGACAAGCTGACTCCTGGTCAGTCAGGAGCAGTCATCACGGTTGATCCTGTGCTTGCCTTTAAGGTGTTCATTATCCACATTATGGTAAAAGGTTAGTTTTGAGGAGGCATAAGCTGAGGCTGTTAGTTGACAAACAAGGGTTGATCGTATGGTTAAAAACTAGATCGAGGGATACACTGGGGCTAAATGTTGGGAAGACTAACATCACATTTGAGAACTTGGAAGAGAATATGGAGGCTATTGAAGGGGTGTGAAGAAGTTAGCGATAAATTAGAAGATGATTCTGATGGAAAGGCTTTGAAGTAATGTAAAGGAGACATGGTGGTTGGTAGCAGCGCAAAGAAAGTGAAAACAAATGCTGGGTTGGAGTGGTGAGAATCTTACTAAAATTTAGGTGGCCTAGGAGGCTAAGTGAGTTTAAATATCTGAAAAGCTATGAAAGAGTCAGTTATAAGAGGCTTCATAGGAGGAAAGCAATGGGAGGATCCTTTCTCGTGCTGTATTTCAACTCATTTTACTGAGATCTCAGGGTGAGGCACTTCTCATTCAAGTTTCTTCTGCAGTTACCCAATAGTAATGGTTAGCTGTACTTGGAGGTTTTGTTGTTGAGTTAGGAGATTTTTTTATTAATTGTCTTATTGTATGTGTGCTGTGACATAAGTCCATATGTGCAAAATGCAGGAGGAAAGCTGAATATTCAAGATATGTAGGAAAGAAGATATTGGACAATAGCTGGTCTATGGATTTCTGAGAGGGGAGACTGCTGTGCTGTACTATATTAGTATTCCATTTTAATTTTCTTGGATTTTGAAGCCAGAATGTTTCCTTACATGAGAAATACTGCTTCTTAATATGTTTATTAACTGACAGTAAGTTTTTGATAAGGTGATTAGTACAATCTGTTTCTTGCAGCACATGAAATTTGGTAGAAAAAGTGACTGACGCTTATGTTAGCTATTTTGGGCTTGATAAAATAAATTGTTTCTGCAACTTTCACCTTTTTGGGAGAAAGGTGACTGGCTCTCATAGAGATCCTGCTAGTGCTCCTTCAAGACAAAGGACTGCAGAAGGAATTTGAGGCATTACTCTCGTGTGCTGTGGTCAGAAATTACCTCTTCTTTGAGAAGATACAGTGGTCCAGTGGTGTTACACAGAGCTGTTACCTGCCAGGGTTTTCTGTGGCTGTGTTCATGTTTGCAGTTGTTCACTGAGGTAAGAGCAAGTAATTTAACTTACATAATGTAGTCTCAAACTAAATCTCACAGAGCCAGCTGAGTTGAACAGTAGGGACTACCCTCACTCCCTCTGGTTCTTAGACTTCTGAGTATTAGATGGATTTCCAAGGATGTGGTGGTGCTTTTTTTCCCTAGTCAATAAGAAGAGGAGTTCTAAGTCTGTACTGCACATAGAGCAGGTATGTATTTTATGTAGCACTAGGAGGTTTCTAAAATTAAGTTATTGGGTCAGTGATGCGGTTTCCTGCTTTTGTCTTCGTGATCAAAACTAATCAATGGATCAGAGAAGTTAATATCTTAATTTATTTTGTATTGTGTGACCAGAAACTCTTAGGAAGAACTTCTTTCTTTCTCAAAAGTAAACATCCCAATGTTTCTTTGGTTGATAGTCCTGATGACATTGTTGCCCTTACTTTCAGAACCAGGTGCAAACACTGAAAATTGTTAAAAAAAAGTTTTTTAGTTTTCTTCCTTATTTCTTCTTGATGGTGTTTTGATCTGGTTACAGTGAAAACAAAGGGAAGAAAAGGCATAGCCCAGAGTAGGTGTCAGGGTCAGTGGGAGCACCTGCTTCCCTTTGAATGATTCTAGCTTTTTTCAGGGAAGTCTTACATGATTGGGTGAGGGGTTCTCCTACCACCTACATTTTTGAGCTGTTCACAGAAATAAAGAAGAGTGAAGCAGTATGTTACAAGAAATTCATGCCTGCAAGTACTGCATTTGACAGTAAGTATAAATAAAAGTAGGTTGCTTTTGGATTATTATAAGGCTTTCTTCTACCCCATGGTAACGTGAGGCAGCCTCTTTTCCAAGCTGTGGCTGTGCAACTGATTAGATGTAGCTGTTAGATAAGGCAGTGCCTAGCTGCCAGGTCTCACTGGGCTGAAAGGGCTCCAGATTTTTTGTTGTGTGAGAAGTCTCAGCAATAATATGCGTGTGTGGAAAATGAAGGATTTTGCCTGTGGCAGTGATAAATGAGGGAGTAACTGTCTCTTGTTCAATTTCCTGTTCTTGAATGGGGATGTCTAGAAGAAAGTGCAGTTTGGGTTTGCTTGTTCCTGTTCCTAGAAAGAACAGTCTAAAGGAGGGGGGGAACAGCTGTTAGGGAGCTATAGTCTATAGAGACATGGGTAAACCTCTGGTCTCCCCAAAGCTGGCTTTACACTTTGTTTCCAAGTGTGTAAGCTCTGTCTACCTAAGAAGAATGGACCTGGCTTGAAAAAATCCTGTGTTTGCTTTGTTCACAAAGGAATGCTCTGTGTAGTGGTTGGTACTGCTAGTACATTTGGAAAAATGTAAATGAAGATTATCTGGGTGTACATGTCCTCCGAAAGTTTTGCAAAAGCCAGTTGTTCTCTGTTGAACAAAAATTCTCTGTTGAATTAAAAAATTCAAATACTCCCTCTTTAAAGGGAATGAAACATTCTTTTAACTACCTATTGTGCTTTTGGCCTTAAACAATGAAGGGCTTCCCTGTCTTATCTCATGGAAGGTTTAAAAATTAAATAACTGGTTAAGTATTTTTTGAAATTCAAGGATATATTACTGTTACTGTTGTTAAACTTTTTTACTCCTGTATTTTCTAGGGATGGCATGATATTCTGAATATTTTTTGGTGAAGAATCCTCAGTTTTCCTAAAAAGTTTAATTTGATCTTATTTCTTTTGCAGTATACTGTTCTGCTGTGCACAGTAGCTAACATACTACTGTATTATTGTGCTTTGCACTGCAGAATCAAAACCTGAATATGCTGTCCTGGAGACATTGTCCTAAACACTTAGCTGTAGAGGATATATACTTGTGCAGCTGTCTGTGGAAATTCACTTTTTTTGGTGGGGTTTTCTATCTCCTAAATTTTTATTTAGCTGCTCTTAATTCAGATTCTGACAGTTACTTAGCTGGATTAATTGCTTATGCATGCTTTCTGTTTGAGTTCTGCCTCTTGCTGTGTTAACAATCTCAGGTGATGGTGCTTCTGCAGAGTTTAATTACCTGGTAGCAAAGCTCATACTGTCTTTGGTGCTGTCTTTAGCAATTACAAGTCTGTTCCTAATTCTCTCACCTCCTTCTTACATAGGATAATACTGTCCTCTAAACTTATGTACATATGTTTCTTAACTCAGCTTTCAGAGCTTATTCATTCACTGTTGGTTCACCTATTTTTGCTGTGCCATCAATCTGTTCATCAGTTTTCCCCCACTTTGTGTGCTGGAGTACACTGTCCTTCCTACATACACTCAAGGATTCTGTCTGGCCTCTTGTGGTCTGCAGATCTGCTGCACCTGGATTGGAAGTTGAAGGTAGAGTCTGTTGGTATAAGTCATCAGTGTTTCAGTGGTAGAATTCCTATCACAGGAAAGTAAACCCATGGTAGAGAATTCAGGCAAGCCATGTTTGTAGACCTGGGATGTTTCATATGCAGTGTTCTAATATTCTGTCTGCAGTATAACTGGCAACAGGCATGTCACTTGGTTGGGTATTGTTTGGCTTTCTTCATTTTTTTCTCTGTTGAATTTCAGTATTTGTCCTAGCTGACCACCACATTGCTGAGTTTGCACATGTGTACGCAGAGATTCAACCAATGATTATCCTGTGCCATGGCAGATCCTACTCAGTGTGTAGTACAAGATTAGGAAAAGAGGCCTTATGACAGAAAGAGGACAGCTGTGTCTGATATTTGTTTGATCCATCTTTAAAAGTGTTGATTATGCCAAAGAATACAGAGCAAAAATGTCTGCCAGGTAACTAGGTTGAAACATTGATGCAATGAAAAGTAACAGTAGTTTTCCTTATTTAGATTGCTTTGTATTTGTGCCTGTAAGGTAATTATTTCTGTAAAAATAACAAGTCAGTTAGCACTTGATATGTACCAAAGAGCCATCCTATTTAAGGATGATAGAAATCTCTGACTTCCTTGAATAACCCACACTCACTAGAACTGGGCAAAATTAGCCTTGTGTTAAATTATGTGTCATGGTTCTGCAAAATGCATAAATTACTTACAATGAATCTTACTATTTAAGTGCTTTCTGGGGTAGCTGTATATTACCTGAGAATTAGAAGAAAAGAAATTTTCTATTGCCACTATAAATCACGCTGTAGTAATTTTCAGCTACTGTAAAATCAGCAGTTAAAAAGTGAAGCTTATGCATTTGTGAACCAGTGGGCTTCTTCAGGAGGACTCCTCTGTCAGGTTTTCATTCCTGTAAAAATCATTGCTATTTTTAAAAGGTGCAACAGTTTTTTATATCACATGACTAGAAAGATCAAGAACTTTTTTTTTTCTCATTTTGTGTTGTATTTGTTAAGTTGCTGGATGCTTTGCAATTGATGTATAAAGACTATTTTACTTTCTTAGAGCCAGGCTCCCATAGAATTGTGTAGAAGAAAAATTGAGTTTGTCTAGAGGATATTGCTATGCTTCTCTCATAGCACCATCCATTGCAGAAAGATTCATTTATTCAGTATCTCTTTTGATGTTCCTCTGAATTTGAAAGTTCAGCCTTCAATGACAAAAGAATATGTCAAGTGGAAAGTGATACTCTGTTGAGATTTGAGATCTGTGTATCCTTTGATGTCCTATATTGTGTATTTTCTTATTAAATAAATCAACCTGTCCACCTGACTCCTTGGAGAATTCTTAAGAACTTCTTTAAAAAATGCATTATAGAGTAATCTTTAAACCTAGAATATTTCATGTATTTCTGCTTTTTCCTCACAAACTTGACATGAGTTGTGGCTTTTCATGTGATGTAGTAGTTGCAGGAGCATTATGGATTTCTGTGTGAGTGGTTTTTAAAAAAGAAAGTAAGTTTTCACAAACTAGTAAAAGTTCTAATAGGTAATTCTAATCTAGGCTATTTGTTTTAATTTATAGGTGTATTGTAACACATTCTGTGTACTGCTTCTCCAACCCTAATGACTTCCAAGTGAACACTGATAAAACAAATGCTACAAACAATTCTTATTACCAGAGTAGTCAAAAATGGCAGTTTCGTTTATTGACCTTTAAGAGTCTCTGGCTTTGGCTTTCCAGTTTTGGAGATCTGTTTAACACTAAAGGAACTTTTCTCTTGCTCTCTTTGGAGGGGAGGGAAGGCAATGCAAATTTTCTTGTATATTCAAAACAGAAAGAGTCAATTAATGTTGTAATTCTTTCCGTGTTCTCTGTTTTGAACAGTACTCTGCCTCTGAGGTTTTAAAAGCTGTGAAGATACTTGAAAAATAACTGGTACTGCTGTCATACTGGGTATACCCAACCCCCAACCTTAAATCTTCATCCGCCACCTCAACCCCTCAACCCCTAAACTCCAACCCCCAAGCCTAGATCCCCACCCTCCAACCTTTACCCTAACCCTGATCCTCAAACCTAACCCTGACACCAACCCCCAACTCTCACCCCTGGACCCCCAACCTTAATCCTCAACCCCAATCCTCCCACCCTAACCCAAGCTCCCAACCACTTATCCTTACTCTAACTGCCTAAACCCAACCTCGCACCCCCAAACCCCCCCAAACATAACCCCAGCCCCTACCTCAAACCCCAGTCCTTACCCCCAAAACGCCCACTGTAATCCTAACCCCTAAAGCTCAAACCCCAACTCCTAACCCTAACTCCCACCACCCATCCCACAACCCCCCACCCTTACCAGTAGCATCTGTAATAACAGGAACAGATCAGTATGTGTGTTCTCACTTGGTCTTCAGGATGCCGCTTTGGGGGTTACCAAAAAAGCAACAGAGAAGGTGACAGAACAAGCCACTCCCTATGGGAAGTCAAGTTTAGAACTGAGATATTTTGTTTCTTGAATATGAAGGGTTTTTTAAATATAAATTAAGCCAGATATGTTAATTTAGTACGGTTTGTGCATATGATGAATTTGTTCGTTATTGCATTCTTATCCTAACTCTGGCTTTGATTGCAGCTCAATTCTTGTATTGGAGGCAGCAAATGGGCCTCCGTGTTCAGAACAAATCGTAAGATAGGAGTGAAATACAGTCAGTACCTTTGTGTGAGGTGTTTACTTTGAGATAATATTTACTTATACAGTGGAGCATGCTCCTCAGTTTTCTGACAAAAGCACTCCCAATAAGACTGCTGTATGAAGGGGTCTTTATTTTCTAAAGGTAAATATTATGCTCTGTGTTGGTGAAGAGGAAAAAGAGTGAATATCTAGGAGACAAATGCGAGAAACAATGGAGGGCAAAATTTTGCTGATCAGTCTTCCCAACTGATTATATATTTATTTTTTTAACTACTCTGTTAGTCATAATATCTTTGATTCTATATCAGCATATGTGGTGATGTTGCTACCGAGTCTCTGAAAGTCCAATGCACAATTATGACAGGAATCACTCAGTTTTTCCATAGTGCTTTTTGCATAAATGCAGAGGCAAATAAAATTGAAGGAAATCCTGTTAAACTCAGCAGGGATTTGCTACTTTAAATTGGTTCAAACTAAAAAGAATGGAGAGAAAATTAAAAAAATTTAATCAGTAATGTTGGAAGTCTTTGTTGGTTTAGTTTTTTTAAAAGTACAGTTGAAAGGATTTTGTGTCAGCTTTAACGGTGCCATGTGAGAGTCAGTTTGATTTGAATGTCACTGAAGATTGTCTCTAACTTTTGTTCCCGAAAAGTCTAGATGAATCTATTTGAAGGTGATACTGAGTTAAAGATTAACAGCAGTAGGGAGGGAAATATGGTGAGGGTTAGGTTGGGGGAAGGATTAACTGTAATGTCTTATAGGCTGGACTTAACTGACTTTTAGAAGTTAATTTGTTACAAACACTTTGATGAAGTATTGAATATCATGAGCTACTTAACTCTGTCCCTTTGTAAATTTAAGCCTTCATTCTTTCAGTCTTTGCAGAAAGCTTTCAAAATCTGTATAGGTGAAATGCTAAAACCAGTCTTTGGTTCAGCAGCACAAAATATGATTCACTGCAGTAATGTTTCTGTTCTCTTAGGACAAGATAACACAGGATATCAAGTTTTTGGGTGTGTAGTGATATTTAAGTCAGTATTGCAAAACTTTGGCTTTCAGCATGATCTTGCTTTAGGAAGGGTTTAGACATAGGGATCTGAACAGGCTGGACTGCTGGGCTGAGTCTAACGGCATGAGGTTTAACACAGCCAAATGCTGAGTCCTGCACCTGGGGCACAACAACCCTATGCAGAGCTACAGACTGGGAGAGGTCTGTCTGGAGAGCTGCCAGGAGGAGAGGGACCTGGGGGTGTTGGTCGACAGCCGGCTGAACATGAGCCAGCAGTGTGAACATGAG